>JAULAV010003902.1:0-27665 GCA_030789695.1 Scilla litardierei
CCAAAACAGCGAGCACGAAAACTGCACGGAAGCGTACGGTGACATGAAAAAAGTGGCAGCGACGGGAAAACCAAGTCAGCGAGCAAGGGGGGGATTGGCGCCTAAAACAGTGAGGGGGAGGCGCGACAGCGGTCTTGAAACGTCAGGGACGACGCCAAGGCCACACGGCAAGGAGGTGAAGCCCTGGCGACTAGTATTCCCTCCAGCGGTCTACAAACGGCGGGGAGAGGAGTTCCCGGTGGTCAAATCGCCTTCTCCGGCGTGTTGACAGGGGTTCCGGCGGTCAAAGGGGTGACCGCGAGGCGTCCGGTGGCAGAGATGTGGCGGTGCATGCTATGGATGCGAGAGGGAGGCGCAGCGAACGCTGGAAGAGAATTGCGCGGCGGGGAGTGCATCAGGGGGCCGGTGCTGGAAGAGCAACAGGCGGCGGGTGGCTCGGTCACGGCGGCAGCGTGGGAATTCACGGCGGCGGTTGACGGCGCTTGCACGAGGATCGGGGTAAGCGGCGCTCGGGGCTACGCAGCAGGCGCCGGCAGGGCTGCGCGCTGTGGATCGCGGCGGCGCTCGCTTGGTCACCGGCAAGGGTGTTCGGGCGTCGTGAGCGGGGCTCCGTCGGAAAGGCAGCCGGAGGCGGGGGAAAATGAGGGCGGTCTCGCGAGGGGGCACGGCGGTGGACGGAATTTCGAGAGGAGACGGCGGCGTGCTATTGCGGAGGGCGGTGCGGATCGGAGTGCAGGCGAAGCGGGGCGGCAGCCGAGAGCGCTGTCAGGCGGCGCGGGGGCCGTGAGGGCGGCACAACGGCGTACGGCGCTCTACCGTTGGTCGCCGGTGCGAGAGGGGGATGCTGAGCGCGCGGCGGATCGGCGTTGGGCGGGGGGTACGGTGATGCCGTGAGGGAGAGAGCGAGAGAGAAATTGAGAGGGGGAAAAAAATATAGGCCGGCGGCTGAGAGGGGGAAAATTTCTTAGGGTTAGGGTTTTAGGGTTAAGATTAGAGTTATTATTAATAATGAAATTTGATAAATAACCCTCGGATTATAGAAAAAGAGGGGAGATATATATTGTTAGAGGGTGTAGAAAGAGGGGGAAAACTAGGGGAGAATAGAAGAAGCAGTTTAGGAAATATTTAAAACAGATTTGATAAGAGATTTAGCCAGATTTGGCTAACGATTTCGAAATTTGAATCTGATTGGGGAAAAAATCGATGGTCGAGGTTATTCCGGGCGATATCTCTCAATCCGGGAGTCAAAAAATAATCCGAAAATATCGGGACGATCGTGGAGACGAGACGCACAGATCTACGGAGCCTGATTTGTGCGTAACACCTACCAAGAATTTACGTAAAATTGGAAACGGCATTTTGAGTCAAATGACTAAAACGCCCCTATCGTTCAAAGTCGTTTTGCGAGAAAACGAGCCGTGAAACGACGTTCCCAAAAATTACAATAAAATCCAACACCCCGAAACGATCGCAATGGCATATCGCATCTGTAACGACTGGTTTTCTTGTATCTGGATTTATTATATTATATTATATGTTTTGGTGGATTTTCTCCTTATATGTGGTTATCGTCTCCGTAACTTTCATTTTCGATCGTTTCGTCGTGTTTTCTAGCTCCTTTCTTAGAATCGTCGATTTTGGAGTAAGTCATTCGTGACGGGCTTCGTATCGGTCATATTTTATTGTTAGATCAAGACTATGAGTCTTAGGAATCGATCCCGGAGCTCCACGCTCCATATCGGAACTTTTGGCGCACGTTAGCCGGTGTAAGAAGGGGAACCGACCGACTAGATGACGATTTAGTCGGTCGGCAAGACTTCATGGACCGACTAGTGGGCTTTCTAAATTTCTCAGGAGTTACTGTTTCTCGTTAGTCGGTCTAAGAACGTTGGTTGACCGACTAGGTTGCAAACTAGTCGGTCGGCAATACTTCTGTGACCGACTAACTCTTCAACTATTTTGGTATCAGTTACTGTTCCTTCTTAGTCGGTCTAAGTTCATCTCTCGACCTACTAGTTGTCGAACTAGTCGGTCAGCAGTTGTTCATTGACCGACTAAATCTAAATCCTAATTCTGTACAGGAGTTACTGTTTACACTTAGTCGGTCTGCGTTGGTCAACCGACCGACTAGTTTCCAAACTAGTCGGTCAGTGGTTGCTCTTTGACCGACTAATCTGTGTTAAAACCCTAATTTCTGGGCAGCCGCCAGCCCATCCTATTTAAACCCCTCCCAAACGTTTTCTTCTTCCTCCTCTCGACCTAAAACCCTAGTTTCTCCCCCATTGAGCCACCTTCTACCTCAAACCCTTATTCCTTCATTCCAAGCCCAAAATCCATCATCCAAACTCTCCCTTAACACATTCCACCTCTCATCTTCCCCAAAATCTCATCAAACCCCAAAAAATCCCCCAAAACCCTATTTCTCCAAACTTCTCCAATCATTTCCAGATCTGAACCCTAGGTTCCCCGGAGCGTTTCTTCCGTCGCCGTGGTTGCTCGGCGTTATTCTCACGTTCCCTATACGGTAATAATCGATCTCTTGATGCTTTCATAACCCGTTGTGTTTTTGGTGAAACCCTAATGAATGAATGTTGTTTTGATGGTTGTTTCTCCATGACAGCGACTTCCCCGTAGATTAGCGTCCGTGGGACGAACCCTCGTGATCGTCATCCTCGGTGCTAGGCAAGTGAAACTTGCCACTTAGGGTTTAGGCCATGTTTTAGGCCATTTGCTTGTTGTAGGCGTGAAAGAGACTAGGCGACGAAATGATACTCGCCTAGGCGCAAATTTAGGAACTAGCTTGACAACGAAGCTAGATCCGACATTATCATGTTGCACAATTACCATGTCATGTTTAATTTCCATTAACGGTACGCAAATTAATTGTCATGCCATTGCATTCTTTAAGTGTTCCCGTGATTGCGTAGCTTCGCTACAATGCTTGTGTTCCTGGCTCGTGTTCCAGAAGCGGGCCATGTGTTGGTTGATAGCCAACGCCTGAATTGCTTGTTTCCGGCTAGGTGCACCCCTACGCCAATTGCTTATGAATCGTGAACTAGAATGCGAGCTCCTGTGCGGGGCAACCCTGGCTCATTTACTGAGCTCGTGTGCGGGGACCCTGGCTCGATTACATGTGGATATTGGGGGTAAGAGTAAAGCGGCCAATCAACTGAGAGTCTCCCCGATCAGCAACTGCAGTGGTAAGGCGTAAACTCTGGGATTTGGGGTAGTGTTAAGCGGCCAATCAGCGTGAATGTCAAACCATTCAGCTGTAAGGCGTAAACATCTACAAACAACTTGAAACGTGACTAGTGAAATGATTGAGATTGTTAGTAGCTTGGCTACTCTTGTCTTGTCCCGATAATTGTTCTCTTGTACTTATTGTCTCGCCATGTCTTGCTTGTGCACTCATGTTATAACTGCCATGTCATGCATACTACAACTGCTAGGTTGCTAGTTGCCTTACTTTCAGTTTCCTTGCCCAAGTCTTTAGACTTGCTGACATGTGCCCCTTTACTCTTTTGGGTGACTCATGTTAGATCCTGAGCCTGAGTACCTTGTTGAGGACGAGGTGTTTACTGACGCCGAGCCTGAGCTTGTGTTTGACGGGGAGTACGTGGACACTGGGGACCAGTCCTAGTGTTTTCGTTGTGTTTTCCCTTTTGTTTAGACTGTTGTTTTATTGTCGGTGCGTAGCACCTATACTTTGTTACGTTGTTCCTTTTGTTGGCCTTGTTCTGGGCCTTTAGACTCTTTCTTTTAGCCTGGTGGCTTTTCTGGATGTTGAACTTAATTTTCATGTTGGACAAATTATGAGATATGAGAATTTTATTTCTGTCTCTCCTTGTGTTATTATTATTGTTCCGTTGTGGTTACAGGGACCTGCCTATGTTTTATTGACGCTTATCGGGTTTGGGGCTTCACAGCTCCACTCTCGTGCGGACCTTTTCACGTCTCGCCTCCATTTTAGGGAAGCGGGGCGTGACAGGTTTTGTTGGTGGCCCATGCAGGTCCCTCTGTAACTGCGATTATCGGAGTGACGATAATAATATTAGAATGTCCAATAAACTAAGTTCGACGTCCGTGTCATAAGCTATGAGTCTAATCTGCTTCGTTTTCTGTGTCATTAGATTGCAGGAAGGTGATTCACCCGTGGTGGAGGTAGTGGTGCGCTCCCTCATGATGAGGAGCTTGAGCAAGAACCCACCAACGAAGAGATGATGCGGATGATGCTCCAGATGATGCAAGTGCAGCAGGGCGTGCTCCTGCAAGTCCAGAATGCTCCACTTGCTCGAGCTGCCCAGGCTCTTCTGGATGTTCCTCGCTCTGAGCCAGGAGCGAAGCAATTTTGGGAGCTGGGTCCCGCATATTTTGATGGGTCTGAGGGTCCTCTGGCTGCTGATGAGTGGATTCGAAACATTGAGGATAATTTGAAGATGGCCAAGATCACCCCGACTGGATGGGTTGATTTGGCGAAGAGGCAACTTAAGGATAATGCTCGGAACTGGTGGGATGCGGAAGAGAAGATGCTGGTGGAGCCGATAGCTTGGACTACCTTTAAGTCCAGGTTTGATGAGGAGTTCTTTCCGAAGGCTGCCAGGAAGGAGATGCTGCAGTGCTTTATTGATCTGAAGCAAGGGAGCTTGACGGTGGACCTGTACCACCAAGAGTTCACTAGGCTGAGTCAGTTCGCACCGAAGATGGTGCAGGATGCTGATGAGAGGGCTCAGAGGTTCCTGCAGGGACTTGCTTTGGAGCTCCAGAGTTTTGTGTCATCCTCCGATCTGGACTCTTATCAGAAGGTTCTGGTCGCTGCGAGGAGGCAGGAGCTGAACCTGAGTCAGAGGAGAGGACATGTTTCTGTTGCTGGGAAGAGGCCTATGGAGCAGGCCAGGGCGGTGGTTAGGCCTGGTTTCAAGCCTAATCAGCCAGCTCAGTTCAAGAGGCCAGGAGGGCCTATTCTGAAGACTTGCCATTTCTGCGGTAAGCCTGGCCACATCAAGGATCAATGTAGGAAGTTTTTGGGCCAGTGTTTGGTTTGTGGTGATGCTTCCCATGTCGCGAAGGATTGTCGGCATGTGAATCAGCTGCGGAGGGCACCTGTTGCAGCACAGCCGTTGCAGCAGCGAGCGTCTGTTCCTGCTGGACGTGGAGCAGCTCTTGTTCCGCAGAGGCAGGCTTTTCAGCAGGCTGTTCCACCGAGGAGGCAGGCTTTTCTGATGACCGCTGTGGAGAGCGAGGCTATGGATGAGGTTATCGCAGGTAATCCTCAATCTAGCTGTTACTTTCCTAGCTGGTTTTGATTGTTAGATTGTGTTGTTTGTTTGAATATGATTGTATGCTAGACTAGGGTTTGATTGTTAATTGCTTGTTAGGTGTGGTTTTGGTGTGCACATTTCCTGCACGAGTCCTCTTTGACTCTGGTGCATCGATGTGCATTATTTCTCGGAGCTTCGTGGAGAGGCATTCCTTGTCGACGTCCCCTCTTCCCAAGAGTTGGAATATCGTTACAGGGAATGGCGTGGTTTGGTGCATCGTGGTTGCAATTCTTGCTCATTGGTGGTCTGTGGACATGAGCTTTACGATGATTTCATTGTCCACGACATCATCAACTATGATGCAGTTCTTGGGATGGACTGGCTTGCGAGCTTCTATGCTACGATCGACTGTCGGAAGAAGAAGGTGGTGTTCGAGATTCACGGACATCCAGTATTTGAGTTCAGCCGTGGTAGCAGCTCGCTTGGTCCTGTCAGATTTTGGGCCAGACCGGTGGAGGTTGTGGCTATGCAGATGGAGTTGGAAAGGCCAGCTATGGTGCGGGATTTTGATGACGTCTTCCCCGAGGAGATGTCTAGTTTGCCACCTGATCGAGCTCTAGAATTTTCTTTTGATCTTGTTCCGGGAGCGCAGCTGATTTCGAAGGCGCCGTATCGTATGTCACCCGCTGAGTTGGAGGAATTGCGGAAGCAGCTGGATGAGCTTTTGCGGAAGGGTTATATCAATCCTAGTGTGTCTCCGTGGGGAGCACCGGTGCTGCTGGTGAAGAAGAAGGATGGTTCGCGTCGCATGTGCGTGGACTATCGGGAGTTGAATGCAGTGACCATCAAGAATAAATACCCGTTGCCTCGCATCGATGATATCTTTGATCAGCTTGGAGGTTCGAGGGTGTTTTCGAAATTGGATTTGAGGAGTGGTTACCATCAGTTGAAGGTGAAGAAGGGAGATGTTCTGAAGACAGCCTTCAGGACGAAGTATGGACACTACGAGTTTGTGGTTATGCCTTTCGGTGTAACCAATGCACCCGCAGTTTTCATGAATCTGATGAACCTGATTTTCTACGACTTTTTGGATAAGTTTGTCGTTATCTTTATTGACGACATTCTGATCTATTCAAAGTCGGAGGAGGAGCATGCCTCGCACTTGAGGACGGTATTGGAGATTTTGAGGAAGCATCGTGTGTATGCTAAGTTCTCGAAGTGCGAGTTTTGGCTGGACAGAGTTGCTTTTCTCGGGCATGTGGTGACTGGAGATAGTATTTCTGTGGATCCCGAGAAGATTAGGGTCATCAGAGAGTGGCTTGTTCCGTCTTCAGCGTCTGAGATTCGGAGTTTCCTTGGACTTGCTGGTTACTATCGGCGTTTCATTAAGGACTTTTCCCGTATTGCTGAGCCGATGACCAGGTTGACGCGGAAGGATGTACCTTTTGTTTGGTCGGGTGATTGTGAGAGTGCCTTTGGTGTTCTGAGGGAGAGGTTGACGACTGCCCCTATTCTTGTTGTGCCTGATCGCAGCGGTGGATTTGAGATCTTTTGTGATGCCTCTGGCAAGGGTCTCGGTTGTGTGTTGCATCAGCACGGGCATGTTGTGGCGTATGCATCTCATCAGCTCAAGGTTCATGAGAAGAATTACCCGACGCATGACTTGGAGTTGGCTGCCGTTGTGTTTGCTCTTAAGATTTGGAGGCACTTCTTGCTGAGTGAGAAAGTGAAGATTTTCACCGATCACAAAAGCTTGAAGTATATTTTTACTCAGAAGGAGCTCAACATGCGACAGCGTCGATGGTTGGAGCTCATGGCGGATTATGAGATTGATTTGCGGTTTCACCCTGGCAAGGTGAATGTGGTTCCTGATGCGCTGAGTAGGCTTCCAGCGGTGATGGTTTTGACCTCGCAGTGGAGATTGCAGCAGGATTTTTGCGAGTCTGGTGTGGAGATTGTTCTTCCTGGGAAGGCTTCGTCGTTGATGTACATGCAGGTGCAGTCGACGATCGTGGATCGGATTAAGGCTGTCCAGGCTGAGGATCCGAAGCTGGTGAAGATTCGGGAGCAGGTGGAAGCCGGTCTGCGGACTGAATTTTTGATTCATGAGGATGGCTCGCTGAGGTTTGGAGCCAGGTTGTGTGTGCCAGCTGGGGATATTAGAGAGGAGTTGATGGTGGAGGCATACAGTTCGCCGTATTCTGTGCACCCTGGTGGCACCAAGATGTACCAGGATCTTCGTCTGAACTATTGGTGGCATGGTATGAAGAGGAGTGTGGCTCGGAGTGTAGCCAAGTGCTTGGTTTGCCAGCAAGTGAAGGCGGAGCATCAGCGTACGGCCGGGTTGCTACAACCGCTTCCGATTCCGGAGTGGAAATGGCAACACATCACTATGGATTTCGTGACTGGACTACCTCGGAGTCCGAAGCAGAATGACGCGATTTGGGTGATCGTGGATCGATTGACCAAATCCGCGCACTTTATTCCATTCCGAGTGGGATAGTCCACTGAGGCGCTAGCGAGGAGATATATGGAGGTAAATTCTTTTACTCTCCGTTTTTATTTCCTTTTCCTAGTTTGGATAGTGATGTAACGTGAATCGTGCAGGAGGTTGTGCGACTTCACGGAGTCCTCATGAGTATCGTGTCAGACAGAGACTCGAGGTTCACATCTCAGTTCTGGCAGAGTTTGCAGAAGAGTTTGGGTACGCGTCTGAGTTTCAGCATGGCGTACCATCCGCAGACGGATGGCCAGTCCGAGAGGACGATTCAGATTTTGGAAGACATGTTGAGGGCGTGCATGTTGGATTTCAAGGGTTTGTGGGAGGACCATCTACATCTGGTGGAGTTTCCTTACAACAATAGCTTCCAGGCGTCTATTGACATGGCGCCTTTCGTCGCTCTTTATGGGAGGAAATGTCGATCGCCTTTGAGTTGGGATGACGTTGGTGATCGGGAGTTGTTGGGACCTGAGATGATTGTGGAGGCTGTGGAGATTGTCAGGAACATTCGGGAGAGGTTGAGGATTGCTCAGGACCGTTTTAAGCATTGGGCGGATGCTAAGCGTCGTCCTTTGGAGTTTCAGCCTGGAGACCATGTGTTTCTGAGGATTTCTCCGAATCGTGGTGTGATTCGTTTCGGGAAGCGAGGGAAGTTCAGCCCGTGATACATTGGACCGTTTGACATTCTGGAGAAAGTTGGCGAGGTAGCTTATCGCTTATCCTTGCCACCATCTTTGGAGGGAGTTCACAATGTTTTCCATGTGTCGTATCTTCGTCGATACATTAGCGATCCGTCTCATGCTGTGGATTTCTCGGAGATTACCGTTCGCCCCGACATGACGTATGACCAGCATCCAGTGCAGATTCTGGACAGGCGTCAGAAGTCACTTTGGAACAAGATTGTCAATCTTGTGAGGGTGATGTGGCGACACGGCTCGCCTGGGGAGTCTACTTGGGAGAATGAGGATGAGATGCGAGAGCGTTTCCCACTTTTGTTCCCGGACACGTGAGTGTTGGGAAATTCCGAGGACGGAATTTTTCTTAAGTTGGGGAGGATGTAACGACTGGTTTTCTTGTATCTGGATTTATTATATTATATTATATGTTTTGGTGGATTTTCTCCTTATATGTGGTTATCGTCTCCGTAACTTTCATTTTCGATCGTTTCGTCCTGTTTTCTAGCTCCTTTCTTAGAATCGTCGATTTTGGAGTAAGTCATTCGTGACGGGCTTCGTATCGGTCATATTTTATTGTTAGATCAAGCCTATGAGTCTTAGGAATCGATCCCGGAGCTCTGCGCTCCATATCGGAACTTTTGGCGCACGTTAGCCGGTGTAAGAAGGGGAACCGACCGACTAGATGACGATTTAGTCGGTCGGCAAGACTTCATGGACCGACTAGTGGGCTTTCTAAATTTCTCAGGAGTTACTGTTTCTCGTTAGTCGGTCTAAGAACGTTGGTTGACCGACTAGGTTGCAAACTAGTCGGTCGGCAATACTTCTGTGACCGACTAACTCTTCAACTATTTTGGTATCAGTTACTGTTCCTTCTTAGTCGGTCTAAGTTCATCTCTCGACCTACTAGTTGTCGAACTAGTCGGTCAGCAGTTGTTCATTGACCGACTAAATCTAAATCCTAATTCTGTACAGGAGTTACTGTTTACACTTAGTCGGTCTGCGTTGGTCAACCGACCGACTAGTTTCCAAACTAGTCGGTCAGTGGTTGCTCTTTGACCGACTAATCTGTGTTAAAACCCTAATTTCTGGGCAGCCGCCAGCCCATCCTATTTAAACCCCTCCCAAACGTTTTCTTCTTCCTCCTCTCGACCTAAAACCCTAGTTTCTCCCCCATTGAGCCACCTTCTACCTCAAACCCTTATTCCTTCATTCCAAGCCCAAAATCCATCATCCAAACTCTCCCTTAACACATTCCACCTCTCATCTTCCCCAAAATCTCATCAAACCCCAAAAAATCCCCCAAAACCCTATTTCTCCAAACTTCTCCAATCATTTCCAGATCTGAACCCTAGGTTCCCCGGAGCGTTTCTTCCGTCGCCGTGGTTGCTCGGTGTTATTCTCGCGTTCCCTATACGGTAATAATCGATCTCTTGATGCTTTCATAACCCGTTGTGTTTTTGGTGAAACCCTAATGAATGAATGTTGTTTTGATGGTTGTTTCTCCATGACAGCGACTTCCTCGTAGATTAGCGTCTGTGGGACGAACCCTCGTGATCGTCATCCTCGGTGCTAGGCAAGTGAAACTTGCCACTTAGGGTTTAGGCCATGTTTTAGGCCATTTGCTTGTTGTAGGCGTGAAAGAGACTAGGCAACGAAATGATACTCGCCTAGGTGCAAATTTAGGAACTAGCTTGACAACGAAGCTAGATCCGATATTATCATGTTGCACAATTACCATGTCATGTTTAATTTCCATTAACGGTACGCAAATTAATTGTCATGCCATTGCATTCTTTAAGTGTTCCCGTGATTACGTAGCTTCGCTACAATGCTTGTGTTCCTGGCTCGTGTTCCAGAAGCGGGCCATGTGTTGGTTGATAGCCAACGCCCGAATTGCTTGTTTCCGGCTAGGTGCACCCCTACGCCAATTGCTTATGAATCGTGAACTAGAATGCGAGCTCCTGTGCAGGGCAACCCTGGCTCATTTACTGAGCTCGTGTGTGGGGACCCTGGCTCGATTACATGTGGGTATTGGGGGTAAGAGTTAAGCAGCCAATCAACTGGGAGTCTGCCCGATCAGCAACTGCAGTGGTAAGGCGTAAACTCTGGGATTTGGGGTAGTGTTAAGCGGCCAATCAGCGTGAATGTCAAACCATTCAGCTGTAAGGCGTAAACATCTACAAACAACTTGAAATGTGACTAGTGAAATGATTTAGATTGTTAGTAGCTTGGCTACTCTTGTCTTGTCCCGATAATTGTTCTCTTGTACTTATTGTCTCGCCATGTCTTGCTTGTGCACTCATGTTATAACGGCCATGTCATGCATACTACAACTGCTAGGTTGCTAGTTGCCTTACTTTCAGTTTCCTTGCCCAAGTCTTTAGACTTGCTGACATGTGCCCCTTTACTCTTTTGGGTGACACATGTTAGATCCTGAACCTGAGTACCTTGTTGAGGACGAGGTGTTTGCTGACGCCGAGCCTGAGCTTATGTTTGACGGGGAGTACGTGGACACTGGGGACCAGTCCTAGTGTTTTCGTTGTGTTTTCCCTTTTGTTAGACTGTTGTTTTGTTGTCGGTGCGTAGCACCTATACTTTGTTACGTTGTTCCGTTTGTTGGCCTTGTTCTGGGCCTTTAGACTCTTTCTTTTAGCCTGGTGGCTTTTCTGGATGTTGAACTTAATTTTCATGTTGGACAAATTATGAGATATGAGAATTTTATTTCTGTCTCTCCTTGTGTTATTATTGTTGTTCCGTTGTGGTTACAGGGACCTGCCTATGTTTTATTGACGCTTATCGGGTTTGGGGCTTCACAGCTCCACTCTCGTGCGGACCTTTTCACGTCTCGCCTCCATTTTAGGGAAGCGGGGCGTGACAGCATCGCATATGCCGGGGCTCAGAAAAAGCCAAATAAAATACGTGCACGATAAAGCACTTGCACGTAGAAAAATACGAACGGTCGGAAAGCGGCCGTTACACGACCGAGTGATCAAGGCGACTCAATCGAGCGAAGTACAAAGTGTAGAAAATCTTACATTTCTTCACTCTTTAAAGATCTTCTATCATCCAAGATTTTACACTATTTTTCTCATATTGTTACCAGATATTAGACTTCATGATTGTTCCAACACTGCCAAGATCGTGCCAAACGGAGATCCGATGCGTCCTAGGGAATTTTTGTAAGTTGGCAAATCTGTGCTGGAAATTGTGATCTGGCAGAACTGTGCAATGAGCTAGGCCGAGCTGTCTGGGGCTCACCACTTAAGTTGCAGCCCCTATTGGGGTTGGGCACGAAATTGAGAGGGTTCTTTAAGGGGTTTTCTAGGGTTTCTTCGGGTTATATATAAGGAGGTTGTAGCCATCATTGAGGGTATCTATCTTTTGTGCTGGGAGACTATTTTTCGGAGGTTAGGCTATGCCATCGACCCCCCTCCTTGGCGATTTTGTATCAAATCTCTGTGAAGCTAAGTATTTCTTTGTTAATCTTTATTTGATTGATGTTTCTTTTGTTGCGTGTGATGATCTCTATTGTTTTCATATCGTTTGCCATGATTGAGTAGATTTATTGCTAGGGTTAGCTTGAACCCTAGGATCCTAGGGATTGGATATTAGGTTATCCTTAGTTGAATGAACCTAGAGTTGCTCTATGGTAGTTTGAACAAGGATTTTGGAGGATTAGCCCTAGAATTGGAGGATTGCGAAAGTAGCTCCATATTCTAGGGAAAATCCCCATGAATCTAAGTAGGGCATAGCGGCCATTTTCTAGGGTTCATGATCATGAGAGTGACTCGTGCATTAGGGATGATTTTTAATCCCCAATCTGCTAGTCGGTGACATACGAGAGTAGCTCGACTGTTAGAACCAACCATAGTGTAGTATCCCAATTCATAGATCATGAGAGTGGATACAGATTGTGATACGGGAACCAATGTCAAGTGTAATGCATGTATTCCTATGCAAAGATGATTGCGAAAGTTGAGTTGCGCATAGAGATACATTAGACAAGTAGAACAACGAAAGTTAAGTACTCGTTTCCATTTCCAGATGTGACACTCCTACCATCATTTATAGTTCAATGAAAGGATCCTCAACCTAATATCCAACCCTGAAAGTCCTAGTGGGGATCCCGACACCCTAGTGATCTTTCTCCCATGTGTTTTCTTTGTTTTATTTGTTTTCTTTTGTGTGGAGTCTTTGGTTGTGTTTCGCTGATCGTAACACGCTCGCATTTCACTTTCGTCGCCATTACGACCCCTTTCGTACCTCCACAATAAAAACCCGAAGTCTAACAAACCTAGGATCGATAGGTGGTATAGCACGGCCTCCCCGGGTTCGATAGCCGCTCGTCATTATTCCATGTGCTTGCGGTAAAAAGACATCGTTCCGGGTGTAAGTCTGGAGTCGATCAAGTTTTTGGCCCCGTTGCCGGGAGGCGTTTTGCCATATTACCTATCTATCACAATTAGGTTGCTAGACTTCGAATAAATAAAAGAAAAAATAACACTTGAAATTTTTTTATAAAAATTTATAAAAATATATATTTTCCCCCACAACCTGCTTTATTATTATTTCTATCTTCTTGTACCACTGATATCTTTTCCAGGTCGGCTGTTTTGACTATTCAGGTACAATGGAACAATTCAAGGATTATTCAGGCGATGGTTATTCAGCACAGTATGAGGCACCAATGTAAGAATACAGATATTATCCACAGGACCCATACTATCAGATGGAAGGATATGAACACTATTCAGAGTGATATGCCTACTGCGAGTCTTGTGACATGGCGAGATGTTGGAAACAATGTGTTGTTGGATACTACAATTGATGACTTCGTGTTTGATGATAACAAACGTGTGTGAATCATTTGATGTGTATGCTAAGTGTTTTCAGGAGTGGCAAGCTCGTACATACTCAAAGGATGACATAGTCAAAGTGATGGAGAAAATTGCTACACAAAAGAAGACTTAGTCAAAGTGATGGAGAAATTGCAATTCATGTGCAATTTGGACTTGGTCAAAGATAGAGAGATATTGAGAGATCTCATTCATTCCAAAGTGATTGAACCAAATCTCATGCAAATCAATTTGTGATTAAATGAGATCCAATTCAAATTCCATTGCCATTCAATTTCAAATCCTATTGCAATCCAAATTCAAACTCCATATCCTATTGTGATTAATCCAAATTCAAACTCCATATCCCATTTTGATTGGAAGAGATCTTCCATATGATTTGTTCAAATCCTATACTAGTTAGGATTCCATCATATCTCCTAGTTTTATGGGATTCTATTTGATTCTAATTGATCACCTCTTTACCTATATAAACACACATCCAAAGGAGAGAAGAAAGAGAGGCAACCACAACATAATATTACAGCCAACACATAAAAAAGAACCCATTGCCGAAATATACCAAGAGCCTCATTCCTCCTCTTAGCCGCAACTCCAAGATCTCCAAATCCCCTTGCCATAAAGCTTCATGGCCAATCATCTCCTTCATAGCCACAAGCACAAAGCGACATCCTCATTGCTACAAGCTGATGTGTCCATATTTTTCCACTATTTTCATATCATCATTTCATTACATTCCATGCCATTTTCGCATCCAAATCCCACATTTTACTACGATATCGCATTTCTGACGTTATATTCGAGTTTCGTAATGTTTTATGAGTTTTCAGGGATTTTGGAGCGATTTGGGACCCCACTTGGGTATGGACACATCCGACATTTCCGTGAGCTCATTGGTGAAGCCCTCTAGGAATTCATCGTACTTTTGGAGCCATTGGAGGAGAAAAGAGAGAGCAGGAGGAGAGAGAGGAGTTTCAACAGCTCAGGAGTGAATTTCCCATGCTGCTCGGTCGAGCAATACAGGTGCTTGGACAGAGTAGACTCAATTGGAGAAGGGGAGGCTGATACAGTGATTACTCAGACCGAGCACTCACAGCTGCTCGGTCGAGTAGCTATTTCATCCCGAAGCTCAACTTATCCAACGCACGGCCCGAGTAACTCTTCAGAGACCGAGTCACCGTCTGCTCGGACCGAGCTGAGCTGACTCGGCCTATGCAGGCAGAGCGAGGATTTTAGAGATTTTGAATTCCCTGTCAAGCTCGGTCGAGCAGCACAACTGCTCGGTCCGAGCAGTACAACTGCTCGATCCGAGCAGCTGAACGAGCAACTCATTGCTCAACCAAGTCACATATCGGTCGACAACGCCAGGGCCATTTTTGGAAGTATTTTCGGAAGCCAGGCGTTGCACGATTTTTGGACTGAAGGCTGGGAGCTCGCGTGAGCTACAGGGGGCGCGATTCATTTCGGAGTTTTGAATATGGTTTTGAGAGCAAAATTTTTAAGGGATTCTTGTTAGACTTTAGATTAATTCTTGTTAGAGAATACTGGATCGAAACTCTTGGATTGATATTTTGGTTTTTGATTTCTATTATGTATTGGAATCTAGATTTCTGTTGGATCTAATTCTTGTCTATTTTCTGCATCTCTTGCTGTGAGTTTCTGATCTTTATTCTACAAATTGCTATGATATTCTCTTCTACAAAAATGATGTTTTTATTCGCTACTATTGCCATGTGTGAGTAGATCTTTCTAGGGTTGATGGGTTAGCCCTAACATCCTAGGGGAAGATGTAGATCTGAATCTCTACACTGAATTAGGGGTTTACAGAAGTATTTCGGTCGATCCTACCGAATCCCTAGATAACCCGTACTGAGATCATGCCCATGGTCTGTGGAATTGATGTGCTTAAGGGGTATCTTTGGGATTCGAATAGGGAAATCGGTGGATCCAACCAAGGCTCGTGACCATGCCCAGCTCGCACCTTGAGGGGATCCATCGACGAACTATACCATTACGTTGACGGCTTCCGCCATTGCGTCAACGAGAGCTACCGAAATACCTCACAATTCTAACCCACGAGAGTGGTATGAATTGGGAGATTAATCTCCTAACCCTAATGCAATGTAAGGATTCTGTTCCAACCTCGATCCCTGACGATCTTAGTGGTGATCCCTAATGCCCTAGTTCTTTTTATTGGTAAAACAACAACAACATCCCAATCAACTCTTTCAATCCGATAACTATCTCACTTCGAGATTTAGAAGTAAACTAAGAACCCATATACACTATCACCGTCCCTGTGGGATTCGATATCATTTATACTACAACTTGACACCGTCCGCTTGCGGATTGAGCCTGGAATTGAAACCTAGAGGCCATACCATGCCTGGAGATCGTGACACCGCCAGGTGGAATCTAGGTGTAGGTTTCGGGTGCGTTAAGTTTATGGCGCTGTTGCCAGGGAGGCGTTCCGCCATATTATCTATTTACCAAAATTAGGTTGATTAGACTGCGGAAAAAATAAAAAATAAAAAATAAACAAAAAAGAAGAGAGAGATATTTTTCCTGCCACCTGCTTTATTATTATCTCTTCTTCTTGTACCACTAATGTCTTTTCCAGTTCGTTGTTTTTGACTATTCAGGTATAATGGAGCAATCTTGGGATAATTCAGGCGATGATTTTTCAGAGCAGTATGAGATACATATGGAAGACTACGAATATCATCCACAGGATCCGTATTATCAGATGGAAGGATATGACCACTACCCAGAGTTCTATGCCTACTACGAGTCTAGAGACATGGAGGGACACATGCTGTATGAAAGCCGCGTCTGTCTCTTGAGTCCTGACCACCCTCTCAATTTGACACTCAATGCATCATGACATCGGTATAGGAGAGCACGGCTGTCAGTGCTATGCTGAATGAGTCACATGATGGCAGAAGGATAAGGATGAAATCAACGAGTATCTTTCACCTCTTGAGCCTGTGGAGGAGATGCCTGAGCACATAGAGCCACCTCATCCTTCCACTGACGCCGAGGACCACCCTCCAGAGCTTACTGCTCCCACTCAAGGAGATCTTTTTACCAACTTCATTTCTGAATCATGCATCCCATCTGAAATTTATTCTGATTCAGATCTTTTTGACACGTCGTGCCTGTTACAGGACACTTACAATTATGGACCTGAGGTATGCCTGAACGTGTCCTTGCTTGAAGAACCTGACGAGCATGATGATGAGTCACCTGATGAGGTGATATATGCATCTGATCAGGATATACCTGAGAATCTAGGAGAGGACACCGAGGAGAGAGAGGACATGGTACTTGAGAATAGAGATTTATTTCCAGGGAAGTGTTGTCAACAAGACTTAATTTTAAATATTTATGTTGATGAGCCTCTTTGGGAAACATTTGTTCAGGGGAACAATCTTTCACAATGGACTGATGCATTTCGTTCTTCGCAGGATACATGTGGACGCCTACGAAGAATGCTAGGGGATGCATCGGTGGAGTTCGTTGGCGTTAGTGGCTATAATCACGAATCCTCTCGACAGCAAGAGGGCCGTATAGGATTTTATATGCTTTTTTTGTTTAATAAATTCGCCCCATATGATGGCTCCATTATCTTCTGCACCCAACCCATTATTTATCATCTATGGCCACCCTTGTATTTGGCACTTATTTTACATCTCTCCCCAATTTTTATGTGATGTTTAAGCTTGGGGGAGAGAAACTATTTTGTTGAGTGGCCCCCTATGTTGTCATTGTCCTCTATTTATATCATACACACATTTAGGACAATGTGATCTTTAAGCTTGGGAGAGTGCATAGTGCATGCACGTTGCTTCATTGTGAAACACACTTTGAAATTTCCATATGAACCACGTTCACTTCTATATTTATGTCTCGTATGCTTCATTTTCTATGAAATATCGTGGATTTATTTTTTTATGAACTCTGATATCTGTTAGACTAGAGTTTTATTCCTTGATTAGTGTATCTTTGTTAATATGCTTTTTCATAGTAGAATCCATAGTTCACAACCACATTCTTGAAACAGTTAAGCTAAAAATGAACGAATCAAATCTGAAAATCATTTGACTCCTACGTGTTTTGATTGCTAATTCTATTGCTTCATGGATATTTAGTGATTCAGAAGAGATAGGATAACCCCACGACAACCAAAGTAGTGATGATTAGAATTCCTGAAATTGAGCCATGTCTAGATTCTATGCCTTTTCTTTTTCTTTGTAGAATAGCCAATAAATGATCTTTGATCATGTTTTGCATTCCATCGAGTTTACGTGAGTGTGCAAAAATCCCAAAATTGCAAAAATCAAACAAATATCCTAAATAAAAGGCCCTAGGGGTTCTTCGTAACCCAATGCCCTAAGACCGTCTGGTCTGGGATGCATAGGCCGCTTCTTGTATATATTGAGTTATCTCGTGTATACAAAGAAAGAAAAATGCATATGAAATATTCATATAGCCAAAACAATATAAAACTATAAAAATCCCATATCCATATCTCCATTTCTATATAGAACTAAGACATGGCAAAGTTGATGGGTTCTAGGAGTCTTGAAATGGTCGTAGTGTGGTGATGCCTTACCTTGATTGGATTTTCTAAATACATTCCATGAAGTATAACAACATACCACGCATGCTTGAAAACGTTTGATCATGACATATTATACTGCTTAGAGAATGAGTTGTAGACATTTGATTCATTTCTGTGAACTTAGTATATTGCATGATAAACTATGATATGATATAACTCTAATCTCTTTTTATTACTTATCAATTTCATTTTATTTATTGAAATCCATGTTATTTTAATTTGAGCAGGACTTAAGTATTTGTTGTGTATATGTGTTCTAATTTCATATTGACGTGTGTTCACCAGATCTTGCATATCTTGGGGTCTTGTATTTTCTGAATTTAAGATTGAACCTCTTGTCTCCATTACACACCATTGCCTCACATCTCCATTGTATCCATCTCCCGTGTTCGCTTCTTACTAGTCTTCCTCGAGGACGAGTAAGAGGTAAGCTTGGGGGGATTTTGATGTGTCATTATATTCCACATTTTATGTAAATGATTACACGTCAAAATGATTTCTCATTTACATATTTCATACGCTTTTACGCTATTATTTGGAATAATATGACTTTCAGAGCGTTTATGTCCATTTCAAGGATTTGGAGCGATATTGGAGCAATTTGGAGTCAATGAGACAATCGGCGACGTGAGAGCACCAATGAGTCTCATGATGAAATTCTCGAGGTGTCAAAGAAGAATACTGGAGCAAGAAAGGGGCAAGAGAGAAGGTCGCTCGATCAAGCTATGATGCGGCGAAGGAATCGAGCGACCTGAAGTGCTGGAAACAGGACATCTGTGCACTATTTTCAAATCTTCTATCACCTGGGGTTTTTCACTATTTTTGTGATATTTTTTCCAGATATTATACTTCAATACGGTTCCAACGCCAACAAGAATGTGCCAATCAGAGGTCAGATGAGCCCTGGGGAAATTCTGCAAGATAATGCTACAGTGCTGAAATTCTGCTGAAATCTGTTTGACACCTACTCGACCGAGCAGAAGACTCTACTCGACCGAGCAAGGTAAAATTTGTGCTGAAATCTATCAACGGCTGCTATTCGATCACTACTCGACCAAGCAGTTGACTGCTCGGTCCGAGCAACGTCCTACTCGACCGAGCAGTGCCGACTCGGCCCGTACAGACAAAGTAAAGAATTTGGAGGATTTCGATTTCCTCTCATGCTCGGTCGAGCAGTTCAGTTGCTCGGACCGAGCAATCGACCGAGCAACGAATTACTCGACCGAGTCACCCACTCGGTCGAGTCCATTTTTGGAAATGTTTTGCGAGCGGCTGTTGCGCATTTTGGGGATATATTCTGGGAGCGTCCGTCACTTTGGGGTGGAGAGATTTTTTGGGGGGGCTTATATATGTCTTTTGAAGAGATTTTTAGAAGAGCTTTGGGGAGCAGAGATTAGGAGAGGAAATTGTTGTTAGATCTAGATTAAAAACTGGCGATTACTATTGGATTGAATTGAATTTTCATTGGAATTTTGCTTGGATATTCTCGCGTTCTTGGAACCCTATTTTCTTTTGAGATTTATTGCTCGCTGTAAGTTTTCTATTTTTATTCTATCAATTGCCATGATGTTTTCATCTCTAAATATTGTGTTTTTATCCATTAACAACGACATGAGTGAGTAGATCTTTCTAGGGTTGATGGGTTAGCCCTAAGATCCTAGGGGGAAGACGTAGATCTGGATCTCTATATTGAATTAGGAATTTAGGGGAGTATTTTGGTCGATCCTACTGAATCCCTAGATAACCAGTACTGAGATCATGCCCACAGTCTGTGGAATTGATGCGCTTAAGGGGTATCCTTGGGATTCAAATAGGGAAATCGGTGGCTCCAACCCAGGCTCGTGACCATGCTCGGCTCGTGCCTTGAGGGGATTCCCCGACGAACTATACCGCTACGTTGACGGCTACTGCTATTGCGTTAATGAGAGCCACCGAAATACCTCGTAATTCTAGCCCACGAAAGTGGTACGATTTGGGAGATTAATCCCCTAACCCTAATGCAACGTAAGGATTCTATTCCAAATTCGATCCTCGACGGTCTTAGCGGTGATCCCTAACGCCCTAGTCCCCATATTTGCGACGTTGAGTGACACAACCTTCGCATCCATCACCATTATTACCTTCCATACTCCACATCCGCCAATAAACCCGCAATTCTAGCTCAACCTAGGAGTAGATAGGTAGTATAACATCGCTTCCCCGTGTTCGATACCCGCTTGCCACTATACCATGCGCTTGCGGTAAACGACATCGTTTCGAAGTTGAGTTCCGGCTCGATCTGATTTTCGGCACCGTTGCCGGGGACGGCAATAGTGTTTATCTCAGTTTATCTTTATTTTTGAAGTTTGTTAGCACTCTAACCATTTCTCACCTTACCGCCCTTTTATTCTCTTTCTCTTTTTCTGCCTTGCTACTAACATCTCCCTCCAGCTAGTGATTATTTCCTGACTAATCAGACATAATGGAGATGGTGATGCAAGTACAGTGGACCTGTGAGTCTGACAACGACTCAGATGAGTTCAGTTTCTCTCCTTATCACTTACATGGTCTTCAAGATTGGCGCATGGACGAATCCATGATCAAATGTGTAGCCAGAGAACTGATTGATGCAGTTCGGTTTATCGGCTCAGGGACCTATGTTGCAGGTAACACAAATCAGCAATTAGTTATGGATCATATAATGAACAAGGTTTCTGATGCAGGTATTATTGATGGCGACATTCGCATAAGCTTCGAAGAGGACGTGATGCACCTCGAGACCATTGAAGCCTTGCCTGTTGATGCAGGCTGGAGAGAGACTCATCAATTGGAGCCGTTGAACGATTCCATTTGTTGGGTATAATAGAAAGCGTGGTAGCTAATGTATGGGCCCATGGCCCAGTGGAATTCCCTACAGACGACCCGGTTACACAAGAGCTCTCAGTTTTTATTGCAACCGCTTTCTATAATGCGGACGCCCTGGATGGTGTCCCCATCGTTGATGGAATCTATGTGCGGTACGAGGGATACACACAACATTTCTACAATGATAGCCCCCCCCCCCCCCCCCCCACAGATTTCAGCATGTGAAGAATATACCTATGAGGAGTATGCAGATCCCTCCCCATCGCGAAACTACATTGACCAGGGAAGTACTTTAGATTCTATGTTTGATAGTGGATACATACCTGAACACCTTGCCTCTGTTGACAGATGCGCTACAGAAACGGAATCTGGAGACGCCCGCCATGACGCACCATCATCTCCCTGCTCTTCCTATGTTTCCGCCAACGAAGAATTTCCACCTTCTGAACCAGAAACTGAGCACGCATCTTTCTCACAGGTGAGAGATGACGGGGGTACAGTGCCCCCTCAGGTAGAACTAAAACCCCTCCCTGCCCATTTGAAATATGCTTTCTTGGGGGAAAATTCCACATACCCTGTTATTGTAAATGCGGCCGTCACCGAGCCCCAGCTAGAGAGTCTCCTAAATATCCTTAGATCCCACAGAAAAGTAATAGGGTACAACATCGCTGACCCGAAGGGTATCAGCGAGACCATATGTACCCATAGGATTCATATAAAGGATAAGGACGCCACCCCCATTGAGCCTCAAAGGCGATTGAATCCCACATGAAGGAGGTGGTGAAAAAGGAGGTCCTGAAGCTTTTAGAGGCCGACATTATTTATCTCATTTCTGATAGTAAATGGGTTAGTCCTGTGTAGGTTGTTGACGCACCCGTAATCTACACCTAGGATCCACATGGCGGTGTCACGATCACCAGGCGTAATATGGCCCCTAGGCTACGACTCCGGGCTCAATCCGCAAGCGGACGGTGTCAAGTTATAGTATAAAAGATAGTCAAATCCCACATGGATGGTGATAGTGTCTATAATATACTCAATCTATTTCTAAATCTAGAAGTAGAGTAGTGGTCGAAGTGAAAGATTTGGGTTGATTTTTGTTGTTGTGTAATATAATAAAAAGAACTATGGCTTTAAGGATCGTCGCTAGGATCGTTGGGGGTTGATGTTGGGATCGGATCATCACATTGTATTAGGGCTAGGGAATTAATCCCCCAATTCGTATCACTCTCGTGGGTTAGAATTGCAGGGTATTTCGGTGGCTCTTATTGACGCAATGTCGGTAGCCGTCATCGTAGCGGTATAGTTCGTCGATGGATCCCCTCAAGGCGCGAGTCGGGCATGGTCACGTGCCTTGGTTGGATCCACCGATTTCCCTATTAGAATCCTAGATACCCCTTAAGCACATCAATTCCACAGACCGTGGGCATGATCTCAGTATGGGTTATCTACGGATTCGGTAGGATCTACTGAAATACAACCCAATCCCTAATTCAACGTGGGGATCCAGATCTACATTTTCCCCCTAAAATCCTAGAGCTAACCCATCAACCCTAGAATGGATCTACTCAGACATCGCAATAGTAACGCACAAAAATATCAATTTCGCAGAGCAAAACATTTTAGCAATAAAGAAATTAGGGCTAAAATAACTTACAACGAGAACGAACGAAGAACAGATCCAGAAAAGAATAAAAAGCAATAATCCTCTATTATCGATCCAAAATTCGCTACAAGAATTAATCCAGAAAAATTCCTACAAGAATCGCCAGAGCTCTCACAAAAATTCTCTAGAACTCCAAGCTAGAATCCACTCTCCGAGCCAAGCCCGCAATCGCGAGCTTCAGCTGCTGCCCAAATCGGGCGCATCGCGCGTTTCAAAATCTTTCCAAAAATGCCCTGGGAAGTGCCGACCGAGCAGGTGACTCGGTCCGAGTAGCGTAGCTCGGTCAGTCGCTCGGTCCGCATGGACAAGCTGCTCGACCGCTCGGAGATCTGAAAATCGACCTACCCAGACCGAGTAGTCTCTGCTCGGTCCGAGTAGGGTCGGGTCGGTCTAGTGCTCGGACGCCGCTCGGACGCCGCTCAGGCGCCTACTCGGGCTGTGTAGCATGGGGCTACTCGACCGAGCAGATGAGCTGCTCGGTCTGAGTCAGCCCGTATCCGTCCGCTCTTCAAAATTATATGACTCGGTCCGAGTAGCAAGCTACTCGGGCCAAGTATTTTCTGGGAAAACATATGCTGCAGCAAGGGCTTCTCTCTCTGCTCTCTCTCCTTTCTCTCCTCCAACGGCTCTGAAAACACGGCAAACTCCTTCAGAGCCCTGCCAACAAGCTCATGAGCACGTCCGATGTGTCCATACCCAAGCAGGGGTCCAAATCGCTCCAAAATCCCTGAAAACTCAAAATATACTACGAAACTCGAAATATCGTCAGAAATACTAAAATCGCGGTAAAAAGTGGGATTTGGACGCTGAAATGCTATGCAATGCGATGGGATAATGATGTGGAAATGATATAAAATATGGACACATCAAAATCCCCCAAGCTTACCTCTTACTCGTCCTCGAGGAAGACGAATAATCGGTACGCCGGGAGGAAAATAAAACGAAAATAAGAAAAATGAAAATAAAGAGGAATGAAAAACAAAAAGAGAGAGGTAAGAGGAAAGTACTAAGGACGGTCGGTCAGATCTTAGGCTTAAAAAGTCTATCACGATGCTCTGAGTGCTAAACATACATGCTATTTGTAATTTCTAGCTTTATATATCATACGACATGCAATAAAGACAAAGAACAGGGATCTACTGAAATAACACCGTCAAATCATATCAATCTCATGCAATCCCTAGAGTCTAGTATAAAAGAGTTGGCAACGCCCTTTCAATCACAGATACACAAGGAGCACAAAAGATTCACACAACATGCAATAAAGAATAGGAAAGATCATGCCATTCAGATATTCAATTAGATACATGAAAAATCTCCAAAACTAAAGTAATTCGTAAAGTTTGGGTTTTATAAAATCTCTCCAATGTGCACCATCTCCACTCTAATATCAAGCTCACTCGTATGATCAGTTGGTTTACCCTCCAAGCTTAGCTTGAGGCGTCGCATCAATGAAAATGATATGGAATGTAAGTTTCTTCCCAGAATAATTAATAGCTTCTAATGAAATGAAATAAAAGGGTATTTATTCATTTTCTTTCTCTTTTTTTAGATATGAATATATACACAAATGTTTTTTTTTTCATTTAGTAGCTATTCTTTTTCTTTTCAGATTTGGGAAGTGGGATGCGGTAAAGTAGCTATGGGGGTGTAACCAACTGATATGTAGAGATAAAATAGATATGTGGAGAAGGAAGATAATGGGACTCTCGGTTCACTCATAAGATGGTGCACATCAATTTGATAAAGTAAAACCCTAACTAAACTCATATATATCATGGATATTTTCACTTTTCTAATTAAATACTGAAAATGGCATGCGGTAATAATCACATCATCAGCAGGCATGCAAACAGAAGTGAATAAGATAAGAAAGCAGGTGCTCCAAGTGTTCAAGTGATGCGTGAACCTGGGTGCGTTTACCAACATAAACCATACTAAATACTAGTTCATGCAATTGATTTTCAATTCATTTCAGGTATTAATTCAGACAGATCATCAAAAGAAATGCATGCATATAGATAATAAAACTGAAATTAACTCTAATAGCATGTCAAAGAGATGAGCGTCGCAAAAACTAATAAAGCCTAGAGAGATATCATCATTTGGACCATCCTTAGCAAAAAAATAAAAAGAAACAGTGAAAAAAGGAAAATAGATAAAAAAAAGATATGCATGCATGGGGAAAGACAGAAAATATGATGCAAAATGAGAAGAAATAAAACGAGGTGGGAAAGTGGTGAAAAAGTGAAATAAAACTGAAAATAAGTGAGGAAAATGAAAAAGTAAAAATAAAGCGGGAGCGCTCATCCCCCAAGCTAAACCTAGCAGTGTCCTCACTGCTAAGAAAACGCTCGTGAGCGGGAGATGATGCTAAAGGGGTGGCGTGGGTGGGGAAAGAAAATAAAAACTATGTAATAAAAGAAAAATAAAACATAAAAATATGATATGATGCAATGCAATATGAGAGATGATGCATGCGTGGGTGTATCCTCCCCCAAGCTGTCTAAAAGTAGGGCCCCGAAAAGACAGATGGGCACAAAATATACGGGGGAGGCAAAAGATGGGACATACTATATCAAGCAGAGGCACCACCCTCTTGGGGTGGTGATTGGTCCCTCTGCTGTGGACCCGGGGTAGTAGGTGGACGCAGGTCTGGTCGAAACTCATGAGGGGGGTCGTTACAAATGTGACGCATGAGGCTCTTAAGGAAAGGCAGGTCACACTCGACCGCCTCTTGAGTTACCGCACCACCATAATATCCTGCTAGTAGGATCATGGCACCAAAGCGGTCTTCTTGATCATCGTCACGGAATGTAACCTCGTATTCTGCGTCTCCTATGTAAAGGGGCCCGAAGGGGTATGGGGTGGAAGGGGGCTCAGGGGTGGTGGTGGATGAATCGGGGGTGGTGGTGGCTTGCGTGGGAGAGCGTGTGCGACGTGTGCGCCGGGTAGGCCTAGGGTTGGATGTGCCAGTGTTGGCGGGTCTAGCACGGCGTGGAGGCATTGTGTAGGAGGAAGAGAATAATGATGTAATATGTAAAGCAGATGGGGGACGAGTTTACCGACTTGGAAAAAATGGCGTTTTGTTTCGTTATCGTGGTTGTCGCAAATTCGGATTATCCCCAAGCTTTTCAAAGATGTATCCTTTGACGTTTGTATCCTTTGACGTTTAGCAATTCAAACCTGAAAGAGAAACAGGGAGGACGTCAGTATTTTCAGACAAGGGAAACAACGGATTCAATTTGTAAAAAGTGCTCGGTTGAATGTTGAACGATGGGAGGCGGCCTTGTGGAGAGAAGGAACGACTACCAGAGAGATGGTGACGACTGCAAGGAGCGAAGGGGGCGTCTTCGAATTGGAATCGGGGCTTAAATGAGCGCAAATGGGCCGGTCGAGAGGCGCAGCGACCCGGTCAGCAGTAAGGCACGGCTCGGACCGAGTAAATAAGTTGCTTGGTCGGGTGAGTTGGAGGTGAGAATGACACGGTCCGAGTCATATTTTCTCGGGCCGAGTTGAAATTACTCTGTCCAGGTCAACAGAGTGACATTTTCTTCTCAATTCTAGACAAAACTCGACCGAGCAGAACGATGCTCGGTCTGAGTCATATCTTGCTCGGACCGAGTCGAAAATATTATGCCCGGGTCGACAGAGTGACGTTTTCTCCTCAGATTCCTCAGCCTATAAAACTCGACCGAGTACATAGATGGTCGGGCCGAGTCAATTTCAGCTCGGGCCGAGCACGAACTTACTTGGACCGAGCTGACATTGCAGTATCCCACCTCATCTCTCCATGTCTGTATCACTCGACCGAGCAGTCTGTCTGCTCGGTCGAGTCGCATGTGCTCTTTTCTGCCCCAAATTTCTGGGCAATCTCCTGTTGTACTCCACCTTCCTCCTACTGACTTGCCCTTGTATACAACCTGCACAAACTAGGAATTCATCAATTCTCGGACTGTCTTCAAAATTTTATTTCTAAAATATGTAAAAGCAAGAGTAAGAAACAGAAAAATAGAAATTGGGTTGCCCCCCAATAAGCGCTCGTTTATAGTCTTGAGCTCGACTCCCCTTAGTTTATCAGTTGGCGTGGGGGAATCCCTCGAGGAAGAATGTCTCCTCCGGTCCTATAGGTTCTCCGGCTATGTAGGGTTTAATTCTTTGACCATTGACTTTGAAATTTCTGTTTTTTTTCCTCGAGCTCAATAGCGCCACCTGGGGATAAGCTTACTATCTTGTAGGGGCCGGACCACCTCGACTTTAGTTTCCCGGGGAAGAGGCGTAATCTTGAGTTATATAGAAGTACTTGGTCGTCGACATCATGGCGAACAACCGTGATATTTTTATCATGATAATCCTTGGTCCTCTCCTTGTATATCTTCGTGTTTTCATAAGCATGACGCTGAATTTCATCCAGCTCATTGCAATGAAGGGCTCGTCGGGTGGCGGCGCTTTGATAGTCAAAATTCATTTTCTTTATCGCCCAATAAGCTCTATGCTCCAATTCTATCAGAAGGTGACAAGCTATTCCATATAACAGCCTGTATGGAGTTGTACCGATGGGGGTTTTGAACGCAGTGCGGTAGGCCCAAAGGGCGTCGCCCAACTTGTACGACCAATCCTTCCTTGAGGCACTTACCGTTTTTTCCAGGATGCTTTTTATCTCACTATTAGATACTTCCACTTGGCCGCTGGTCTGAGGGTGGTAGGCGAGGGCGACCTTGTGATGAACCCCATACTTTTTCAGCATCGCCTCGAATTTTCTTTCGATAAAATGACTCCCCCCGTCACTTATAATCATTCGGGGGATTCCGAAACGAGGGAAAATAGTATTCTTGAAAATTTTTGCCACAATCCTCGCGTCGTTTGTCGGGGTGGCTATAGCTTCCACCCATTTCGAGACATAATCAACGGCAACCAAGATATACTTGTAGCCGTTACTCGATGGGAAAGGCCCCATAAAATCGACACCCCAGCAGTCAAATAGCTCTATCTCCAAGATGCCGTGGAGGGGCATTTCCTTCTTCTTTGTGATATTCCCAGTCCTCTGGCATCTGTCGCATTTCCTTATGTATTCGTTAGCATTCCTGAATATATTAGGCCAGTAGAAGCCACTTTGGAGAATTTTCGCCGTGGTCTTGGTGACCGCTGTATGCCCACCACATGGCTGGTCATGGCAATGCGACATGATGGAAGTTGCTTCTTCTTTTGGGATGCATCATCTGATGATCCCGTCTGTGCAT
>JAULAV010003903.1:0-25000 GCA_030789695.1 Scilla litardierei
CAACTTACAAGGCTCTCATCGCCATAGCCGCAACAAAGAAGAGCATCTCCTTCAAACATTGTGCTAGAGAAACTCTAAGAGCCGCAAGTTGCAACGTTGCAACCTCCTTCAAGCATACATTGCGCAAGTCATCAAAGGGGGTTCATCAATATATCTGTAACTTCATAGCATCATCCAAAGGCGATCGTGACGACTACATCTTGTCAGACTAGTTTTGACTATGTGCTAATCGACAGAGACGACGACACCAACACGAATTGAGCTCTTCTGAACTATATACTTATTTATATTCGTGTATTGGTGTGTTGATTTTTGTAGTTACTTATTCATTATTTTGGGGTCTTGTCTAGTCGGTGTTATATAAGAGTGTCTTGACGAGTTGGGGCTTGTCAAGAGAGAGCATTTACTATATTGATAGTGTTTAGCACTTTGGGGAGTGCGGTACGAACTAGGTGAGAGTTGAGTTGGGACTCGTAGCTCATTGTTGGGTCGACCAAACCAGGGTAAATCTGTTTTGGGGCTGGAGTAGGTCTCAGCTGAAAATAACACCAGGGCAGACAGGAGATCTACTGTGGAGTCCAACTCAGAAGTGGAAGAAACAGGCTCTGCAGAAGCCTGGGAAAGTGAAGCACTGAGTGGTGTAGAGGGGGTCACAGTGTCTGGCCTGGGTGGTGGAGCATGTGCAAGGATCACTGGAGGGGGTCCATGTGTCCTAAGGAGATCTATGATGGATTCCAAGTCCGACTCGACTCTCGAGTGGTGTGTCGCCGTGGAGTGTACAAGGTCGTCGAAATCTCTCTGAAGGAGAGAAATCGACTCCTCTAATGCTGTCAGGCGACCATCTGTAGTACAGGAGTCGGGTGGAGGGCGGGGGATGTGTCTGTGAGTTACCACTCTTGTGAATCGGTCCCGTGCAACTGAGGCACGGTGCCGAGTGTGGAAGGTAGGAGAGGGTAAGCTCGAAGGTAACTCAGCGGTGGCAGAAGAAAGAGCTGTCATCGACACAGAAGAGTAGACAGACGTCGACACGCTCTCAGTAAAAATGGCCACGGATGAGGAGGAAGTGGTACCGGAAAGTGGAATCTGGTGACGTAAAGAGAGAGGAAGTGTAGCTATCATGTCATTGAGAGGAGGAAGAGTGGGCGCAGGGTCATGCTATGAGAAGTCAAGATCCGTGAGGTCAGGAGCGGACTAGAAATTAGTGCCCTCCAGTACAGAAACGGTAGAGAGAGAAATCCGAGTCTCAGTGCAAGAGGTGGAGACAGTCCCCGGAGACTTGACTGTGTGGGAACGGTAGATACAATGGTGGTGGAAGAGACGGCTCCGAAGGATGATGGGTGAACAGGTGGTACTGGGAGGCCGGCAACTAAGGTAGCAATGTCATGCAACTCGAACTCCGTGGAGCGTGGCACCGGGTCATCGGCGGCTGCCTCGACGGGTGCTCGGGGGGCTCGAGTACGTGTAGGGGAGGGAGTGGGTAGACCTAAGGAATAATCCAGTCAAGATGAACTGGAGCAATATGGGTGAGATGTGGGGCCGGAAGAACCATATGTGGAGTGTGGTGAGTGCCTACGAAATAAAGCCAGTGACGAGACCTATAAGGTCGGATAATATGCATGTGGTCGAGCACGCTGAGGGTCAAGCGTTCGGGCCAACAGGGCGATGAAGGTCATCAGAGATGTGAATTCAAGCATCCTGGCAAAGATAGTAAAGAAGCCACTGCAACAGACATCAATGGCATAGCCAGTGGTGGCAGTATGGAGCAAGCGATAACACAGCCAGTGGGCTGCATCAGAGAGCATGAATGGGTGAAGTGAGCCATCCGGGTGGAATCTCAAAAGTTGGGTCATGCCCATGAGATGGGTGAGCTCTGGTAGGGACATGGTCCCTACTTCAGGCCTGCAGAAAAGAGTGGTGGCTAAGTGCCTATGAGCGTAACGAAGGCATGGGTGCACGATGCACGATGCACGATGCCTTTGCCCGACTAGGGCGATACTGAGGAAGACCTGAAATACGCTCCCAAAAGGCTCTAGCATCAAATGTGTCCACATCATAGTGTGGAGAGAAGGCTGCTCTGGGCTCGGGGATGGAAGGGAAGTGAAAGTACTATCAGATCATGGCATGTGTAATGGTGCAGTCGTGATCCATGAGCCAAAAAGTGATGCCATCACCTGCTGGGGTGTGAGCTAGGGAGCTGAGTGCCTCGAGTGCAATGTGGGTGTAGGTGGGTACGTGGACACCGAGGAATCGATCGAAACCAATCGCTCAGTAGAGGTGATGGACTCCCTAAAGGAGTCCAAGGGAGCGCAGGGTAGGCACGTCTATGAACAGAGTAGGTACAAGACGACGCTGAGAGATCCTAACAAAGCGCTCTCGATGCGTGTCATCTCGGAACGTGATACCATAGGTACGGAGACGTGCAGGCAAGGCATCCCTGGTGGGGGCGGGGTGTGGAGGTGATGATGTAAAGGCGGTGGATGGTGTTGTAGTGGGGATAGGGGCTGAGGTGGCAGGGATAGTGGTGGACGTGAGTGGTGTGGAAGTGGCAAGGATAAGAGCTGTGGTGGAGGGGGCGGTAGTAGTGGTGGTGGTGATGGTGAGTCGTGCACGACGCTGGGGTTTGGAGGAGGAGGTGCCTGGAGTGGGCCTCTTCCCATGGATGGATGGGGTAGGGGCACCTCGCGTGCGAACCATGGTGACGATGGTAGTATGATGATACGGTATAAAAATAAATAAAGGAACGAGTGTACCGTATGTGCGAGCGATGTGGGTGATGGAGTGCCAAAAGATCCCCAAGCTAGTCCTGACAGCTGCTGCTGACGTAATCAGGGAGTACCTGAAAATAGAAACGATCAAAGCGTCAGTATAAGAGATTTAAATTGGGGATACACAGAAATTGGGTTGCTCGATCGAGCAGTGGTAATGCTCGGTCCGAGTCGTACTACTTGGTGAGAAGGTCTGACCGAGCACTAGTGTGCTCGGTCCATGCCCTAGGGCACGGGTGATCGGAGGTTTGGGGGGCTTTGGGCGAACGGTGAGGGGGACGGGTAGGCGAAGGGAGGTGGTGGTTTCTGGGTGGTCGGATGGGCGACGTTGTCGGCAGCGGTGGCGCGGTCGAAGGCGACGTCGATTAGAAATGGGGACATGGGAAAAGGATGGGCAGAGAGATAGAGAGAGAGGAGGGAGGGGCGATGACTCACCGGAGATGGGCGACGTACCGGCGGCACAAGCGGCGGAGCGGTAGTGAAGGACGGTGGGGGTGAACGAGTAGGGAGTATGAGGGGGAGCTCGGTTGAGGGTTAAAAGTTTTTAGATTCGGTTAAAAAAATTTAACAGTGAAGTGAAAAATTGAAACGAGTCGGGGTTAAAAACCCAACTCATTTGAGGGTGGGGCCCAGTGCACAGGATAAATCAACTCGGCTCGAGCAGCGAAGCTGCTCGACCGAGTCAATCAGCTAAAAATTTAATACATTGAGTTGGAATGTACTCCCTCGCATGCTCGACTGAGCAGGAGGATGCTCGGTCGTACTGTTCATTACTCGAACCGTGCCAATTCCACTCGGGCCATGTAGGCAGAGTGTTGTTTTCTCCTCAACATCAAAATCATGTAGTACTCGACCGAGTAATAGGTTGCTCGGACCGAGTCTTTTGCTGCTCGGACCGAGCCAAGGATGCTCGGGCCGCGCAACCAGAGTGATGAATTCCTCTCTTTTCTTGTCTCTACTCTGCTCGACCGAGCAGTATAACTGCTCGGTCGAGTCACTTGTATTTTCCTTTTCTCCTTTTTCCTTTGTTTTCTCCTCAAGTTTGGTGCTCTCCTCCAACTTCCTTCAGTTTATAATGTCGATCTGCATAACCCCACATGACCAACCTGTACAAAAAACGAACTTATAAAATTTTTGTGATTTTAATATTTTATCTCTAAAATATGAAATAAAAATAAGAAATCGAAAAAGAAAATCCAAAATCTGGAATTGGGTTGCCTCCCAATAAGCGTCGTTTTTAGTCGTGAGCTCGACTTCCTTTGATTTATCAATCATCATTTGGTGCGTGTGGAAGACGCGCGTCGTTCTTCCCGATGGTGAGATCTGGCGGTATTTGGTATCCGCCCACTTCAAGACTCTCCCCCGAGTAGCCTATGGTCTCCGGTTCTTCATGACTCGGAGAATGATTGAGAAGTTCTTCATCGAACACTCGGATGTATGTGGGGACCGCTTTGTGGTAAGTTGGGTCGCCGTCATCGTCGATACCTGTTTTCATTGGGTCCTTCATGACCCCCTCAGAAGTGAAATCCTCAATGGCTTCGTCTTCAAGAAGCTCCAAATATCTGGCCCTCTCCTCGTGAGCATGCTCTCTCATCGGCTTCCGTAGCCGGAATTCGGCTCCGATGTTCCCCACATTTAGGGAGAGGGTCCCTTCTCGGACATCGATCAGAACACCAGCCGTCGCCATGAAGGGGCGGCCGAGTATAAGTTGGGAGCTCCCTCCCTCAGGCATATCCATGATAACGAAGTCGACTGCAACACATAACCCTGGGGATATCTGAAGAATGCAGTCGCTTGCTATACCCTCCGGGTAAGTGATAAGAATGGTCTGCAAGTTGGATGGAATACTTGTCTGTTCTAGCTCACTTCACGTCTGTAATCTCTTGAAAATAGAAAGGGGCATCAAACTGATGCTAACCCCAAGATCAATCAGAGCTCTGCTGATAGGCATCCCTCCAATGGAGCACGGCACGGTGAAGCTCCCCGGATCCGGTAGCTTCTGAGGGAGATGATTTTTGATAGCGGAGGTGGAGTCCTCCATAAGCTTAATTTCTTCCGGCTTCCTATTTCCTGTGATAAGATCCTTCAAAAATTTGGCGTAGATCGGGATCTCTGTGATGGCGTCCATGAACGGGATGTTCAGCTGAATTCCCTTTAATAACTCCATGAACTTGGAGTATTTCTTCTTCATCTTGGCTAGGGCTAGCCTCTGTGGGTATAAAGGGGGAGGTCGGGAAGCTTTACTTTTAGTTGCATCAACGGGAGGAGGTGCTGTAGTAGGTGTGATGGGTGGTGCATCCGCCTTCTCCTCAATAATTATAGGCTCCTCAACAGCCTCTTCTCTATCGTCGTTATCAACGGTTTCTTCAACAGTAACTCTCTCCTTATTCAACACCGGGACCATGACGGGGTCCGTCACCCGTCCACCACGTGTGGTAACAGAAACCACAGCATTAGCCTGGGCCCTCGGGTTTGTCTCCGGCTGTAAGGGCAATCTCCTATTATTCTTCAAGAGCTGGTACATCGACCCCTTAGTTCATCAAGTGAAGAATTTATGATTTTAAACTGGGTCGATGTGTCCTGATTGAAGCGGGCCTGACCACTCATAAAGGTCTCCAAAGTGGCCTCCAGATTTGACCGCGGCGAGTTTGGCACATAGCCCTGCTGTGGCGACCGGTTGAATTGATATCCAGGCGGTCGGTAAGGCCCAGCTGGCCTAAATCTACCCTGCTGCTGGTTTTGCTGCTACTGATGCTGCTGCTGAGGAGGGGGTGGCGGTCTCTGAAATTGTGGAGGTTGCAGCCCTCCACTTGGGTTTCCATAGAAAACCCCCGGGTGATTCCTAGCAGCTGGATGTTGCCACTGATTCTGTCCCTCTCCTTGGACGTATTGAACGGATTCAGATAACTCGGCACCATCATAGTGTGTCTTGCTGGGAATGTAGTTCTGATCCACATACTCCTCTGCGGGATAATAACCCGAAGTGCTAGGTGATGCCGGGATGGAATCCAGGCGTTGTTCGATCCTTGCCACTTGTTTACATAGGGTCTCGATATGAGAATCCAAGTGGCTAGCAGCCTTGACCTCAGGAGTCCATGTCACAATAGTTCTTTCCTCGCTCCATTGTTGATTGTTGGCCACCATATGCTCCAACAAATCAATAGCCTCTTCAGGAGACTTATCCAGTAAGGCGCCTTGCGCAGCAGCATCGATGATCATCTTGGTACTAGACTGGAGCCGATTGTAAAAGCTCTGCACCAAATCCCAGGGCTGGATCCCGTGGTGAGGACACTGATGTTGGAGGTCCTTGAACCTCACCCATGCCTCATAAAGTGATTCCTGTGGGAGCTAATTCTTGTGGGAGCTGCTTGAAGTTTGAAATTGCTCCCCTGATTCGCACCGTCTTCGAGGGTGTATAAAACTTATCCACGAAGGCAAGTGCCAGTTTCTCCCAGGTAGTGAAATGGTTGGAAGGGTGGGCCCGGAGTCAATACGAGGCTTTATCCCTCAAAGTGAACGGGAAAAGCCGCAGCTTCACAGCATCATCGCTCACGTCCTTGGCCTTGAACGTGTCACACTTCGCCAGGAAGGTGTCGATGTGGTGGTTGGGGTTTTCATACGGATGCCCGTGAAAGGGATCCTACTGCATCAAATTAATCAGCCCCGTCTTCAGTTCGAAGCTCGCCGCCGCCAGTTGCGGTCTAAAATGAAGGAGTTGTTTCCAAACGTCGGCTTTATGTGGTCCCTGATGGACCCGTTGCGAGGAGGAGGATTGTTTTCCGTCATTTGAGCGGAGGTAGATGAACTTCTACTTGAGGCTCTCAAAGCCCTCGCTGTCTTCTCGATCTCGGGGTCGAATAATAATTCTCTAGTAGATCCCTTGAAGTGGGTGTTCATGCACCAACAAAACTCAAACAAATACCGTCAGTAGCATCGAAATAAATAAAAGAATAAAAATGGGTGGAAAGGTGAGAAATGATTAGATTGCTAGCAGACTTTAAAGAATAAAAATAAACTTAGATAAACATTATCGTCGTCCCAGCAACGGCGCTAAAAACTTGACGCACCCGAAACCTACACCTAGATTCCACCTTGTAGTTTCACGATCGCCAGGCATGGTATGGCCCATAGGCTTCAATTTCGGGCTCAATCTGCAAGCAGACGGTGTCGAGTTATAGTATAAATGATATCGAATCCCACAGGGACGGTGATAGTGTATATGGATTCTCAGTTTACTTCTAAATCTTGAAATGAGATAGCTATCGGGTTGAAAGAGTTGTTTGGGGTGTTGTTGTTGTTTTACTAATAAAAAGGACTAGGGCATTAGGGATCACCACTAAGATCGTCGGGGGTCGACGTTAGAGTAGAATCCTCACGTTGCATTAGGGTTAGGGGATAAATCTCACAATTCATACAACTCTCGTGGGTTAGAATTGTGAGGTATTTCGGTAGCTCTCGTTGACGCAATGGAGGTAGCCATCAACGTAGAGGTTTAGTTCGTCAATGGATCCTCTCAAGGCATGAGCCAGGATGGTCACGAGCCTTGGTTGGATCCACCGATTTCCCTATTCGGATCCCATAGATACCCTTAAGCACATCAATTCCACAGCCCGTGGGCATGATCTCAGTACGGGTTATCTAGGGATTTGGTAGGATCGACTGAAATACTTCCCTAAATCCCTAATTCAATGTGGAAATTCAGATCTACGTCTCCCCCCTGGGGTCTTAGAGCTAACCCATCAACCCTAGAGAAATCTACTCACACATGGCACTATTCACGAATAAAAACATCATTCTTAGAGATGAAGACATCATAGCAATCAAAAGAATAAAAGTAGAAGACTTACAGTGGGAGATAGATAAGAATTACAATTTATAGATCTAAGAAAAAAATCCAGATTCCCAAGCACAAGAGCAATCGAGAACAAAAGTCACAATCCGAACGTTTAGATCCAATCTCTTTTAACAAAAATTAATCTAAAAACTAACTCTGCCAAAATCGCTTAAGCTCCGCTCTCAAAAACTATTCAAAAATCTAACATGAGTCACTCCCCTCCAGTCGCGAGCTCCTCCAGCCTTCAGTCCAAAAATCGCGCACCGCCCGGCTCCAAAAAAACTTCCAAAAATGGCCCCGGCATTGCCGACCGAGTAGGTGACTCGGTCGAGCAATACGTTGATTGTTCATCTGCTCGGACCGAGCATTTGTGCTGCTCGACCGAGCACTACAGGGAAGTCAAAATCTTCAAAATCCTTGCTCTGCCTACACAGGCCGAGTCAGCTCAGCTCGGTCCGAGTAGAGGCTGACTCGGTCACTGAAGATCTGCTCGGGCCGTGCGCTTTAATTGCTTCAGCTTTGAAATTTGACGCTGCTCGACCGAGCAGCTGTGAGTGCTCGGTCTGAGTGATCACCGTATCAGCCTATTATTCTCATTTGAACCTTCTCGGTCCGAGCATCCGTACTGCTCCACCGAGTAGTCTGGGAAATGAACTCCCAAGGCTGCTGAGGGCTTCTCTCTCTCCTCCTGCTCTCTCTCTTCTCCTCCAATGGCTCCAAAAGTATGGCGAACTTCTCCAGAGCTCCACCAACGAGCTCACGGGCATGTCGGATGTGTCCATACCCAAGTGGGGTCCCAAATCGCTCCAAAATCCCTGAAAACTCATAAAACACTACGAAACTCGAATATAATGTCAGAAATGTGATATCGTAGTAAAATGTGGGATTTGGATGCGAAAATGGCATGGAATGCAATGACATGATGATATGAAAATAGTGGAAAATATGGACACATCACTAACTCATTCCATGAAGTTTAACAAAACACCATGCATGCTTAAAACTGTTTGATCATGACATATTTATACTACTTAGAGAATGAGTTGTTAACATTGGATTTGTCTATGTGAACTTAGTATATTTCATGATAAAACTATTATAGGATGTAGCTATACTCTCATTTTATTATTTATCGAGTTCATTACATTTATTGAAATCCGCAATATGTTCATTTGAGCTAGACTTAAGTATTCTGCATGAATGTGTGCTCTAATAATTTTGGGTTGTGTTCACATATTCTTGTATCCATGAGTTCATATATTTGATAAGTTTGAGATTTAGCTCCTTAGGTCCATCACACTTCATCACCTCACCTTTCCATTGTATTTGTCACGCCCCGCTTCCCAAAAATGTGGAGGCGAAGCGTGAGAAGGTCCACTCAGACTTGAAGCTACAAAGCTGCAAGTCCGATAAGCGTCAAACAACATTATATGGCATGTCCTTGCAACGCAAAACAAAACAAAGATAATAAATAAGGAAATGAGACAAAAGAAAAATCTCAGAAATATCCATAACAATAAACTCCAACATCGCAGAAAAGCCACCAGGCTAAAGAAAAGAGTCTAAAAGAGGCCCCAGCATGGCCAACAAAGTACAAAGTACAACACAAGGTAATGGTGCTACGCACCGACAACTAACAGCAACCTAAAGCAAAACAACTCCAATCAGTCTCTAAGACTGGTCACCGGTGTCCACAAACTCCTCGTCAAACGTAGGCTCCGGCTCAGCGTCAGCGAACACCTCGTCCTCGGCTACGATCTCTGGCTCAGGGTCTAACATGTGACACCCAAAAGAGCAAGGGGCACATGTCAGCAAGTCTACAAGAGACTTGTGCAAGGAAACTGGAAGTACAAGTAAAAACAACCTAGCAGTTCTAGCATGATGTATGACATGGCGGTTTAAGTATGAGTGCAACAAGTAAGGTAAAGTACAACAGGTGTCTAGCATGGCAAGGCAAGAGTAACAAACAACTATCATTCACAAGTCACGTTTTCTTGTCGTGCACAGAGTTCATGCCTTACAGCTGAAGTGGCTGTACGGGCACACTTCTACACTGAGTGGTCGCTCAACCCTACCCCTCCACGTGTATCGAGCTAGGGCATTACCCCCGAACATGAATGCTCGCTTCTGGACCACGAGCCAGGAAGTGTTTTTCATGATGGCATAGGGGTGCACCTAGCCTGGACAAGCAAGTACAAGTATGTAGCGTGTGCTACGAATGCAACATTCAATGCATGGATGTCATGAAATGGCAAGTAGTAAAGCGTACAGGTAAGGAATTTAAACATGACAGATAGCAATGCATGAATGACATGAACAAGTAAAAGGGGACAGATCTAGCTTCGTTGTCAAGCTAGATCAAATGGGCGTCTAGGCAGCTATCATTTCACTGCCTAGTCTCTTTTACGCTAAAAACAAGGAAGTGGCCTAAAACATGGCCCTACGCAAGAGTTGGCAAGTTTCACTTGCCTGGTTCCGGTGATGACGGTCGACGAGAGTTCGCTATTCTACGGGGATGGGTCACTGTTATGGCAAAACAGGAAATCAGAATTTGATGTTCTAATCCGGATTTGTATTGGAATCCTACAACGTCTAGTGATCCATTTTTATTAGGTTTTCTAATTTATAGTGTGGGTTATGAAAAATAAAAAGGTAGATCACTAACCGTATGAAGCGGAAGAAACGACGATCAGAGACGCCTATGAATCTGCAGGTAGGAGAGGATCTCGACGTATCCGGATTGCCGTCGCCAAATCGGATCTAGCACGGCAACGGAAGAAGCGATCCGGGAACTACGGCTGAAAAGATCTCCGGCGGTTGAAATACAACAGATCTGGAGATGGGAGAAAACTAGAGCAAAAGGTGAATTTGGGGGTTTTAGGGTCGGTCGGCGGCTCGTAGGGTGGTTGCCGGCGCAATGGGGGGTGAGAGGGAGCTCGGGAGGATGAGGGAAGGTAAGAGGAAGATTTGGGGATGATTGGGGAAGAAGGTTGGCTAGGAGAAGTGAAAGAAGAAGAGAAAACGTATAGGGTTTAAATAGAAATAAAAAGCGGCGGCTACAACTAAACCTAGGGTTTCTGGGCATATTAGTCGGTCAGTGAAGAGTGGTCGACCGACTAGTTTGGGAACTAGTCGGTCGTCCAACTGTGACCGACTAAAAGGCAAACAGTGAACAGGGTCAACACAGGGTAGACAGATTTAGTCGGTCTGTGAAGGCTCGTCAACCGACTAGTTTGGGAACTAGTCGGTCGGTGAATGTTCATTGACCGACTAAGAGCAAAATAAGAAAGACAACAAGTACTAAGAGTTAGTCGGTCGAGAAGAAACTCTAACCGACTAGTTTCTCAACTAGTCGGTCGATAGTCGTTCTTTGACCGACTAACTGTAAACAGTAACTCGGTTGTCAGGAAGAACTCAGAATTAGTCGGTCTGAGAACAAGTTCTAACCGACTAGTTTGGGAAATAGTCAGTCGATGATTGTACTTAGACCGACTAAGTGTAAACAGTAACTCAGCTGAAATAATCAAGATGAACTAGTCGGTTCCTGAAGAGTTACCGACCGACTAGATTGCAATCTAGTCGGTTGGTTCTCCTTCTTGAACCAACTAAGATGCACGAAAAATGTCGAATTGAAGCGCGAAGCTTCGGGAAGGATTCCTATGGCTTCTAGGAACAACCTAGCTCTAAGATACGGACAAGATGAAGTTCATCATGAATGACTTACTCCAAGCTCATCGCTCTAAGATATGACTGTTAGGAAGAACGTCCAACAGGGAAAAACACACAAGGAAGAGAACAACCATAATTTATATAATAGATAAAAACCAGTCGTTACAGTATTCCTCTCCCGGGTTCGCTAATTATTCGTCTTCCTCGAGTACGAATAAGAGGTAAGCTTGGGGGATTTTGATGTGTCTGTATTTTACATGTTTTATACCCCACATCTACACCATATTTGATTGCTTAAATCCCGATTTTATACGCTTTTATTTTGATAATTGGAACTATTTGACTTCGAGAGCGTTTGGTTGCAATTTAGGGAATATCAAGCAATTTGGAGCATATTGGAGAAAAGGACATGAACACCGATGTCGGAGCATCAATGGCATCATGTGTAACTGGTTGAAGCTGCTGGAGAAGAGTGAGGAGAATGAAAGAAAGAATGAAGAGAGAAGAAAAGGAAGAAAGGAAGGAGAAGAAGGCTGAATGTACTGAATTCCAGGTAGCTCAGCCGAGCGGCTACCACGCTCGGCCAAGCTGATGCCGTAAAAGTGAAAGGAAAAAGATGAATGCCAAGAAGAGCTACAAGCAGTAGTTCGCTTGGTCGAGCAAACTATCTCGCTCGACCGAGTGATCGCTACAGTCAAGGAGAAAATTTGTCTGGATCTCTCTGTTTATCTAGCTCGGTCGAGCGGCTTCCCCACTCGGTCGAGCGACCATCTCGCTCGACCGAGCAACCTTTCCTCCTGACAGGCTGAAGAATGAGCAAACTCTCTGTTTTGATTAGCTCGACCGAGCGGCCCAAGCACTCGACCGAGTTGTCTCTCTTGCCAGACTTGAAGAATTAAGCACCCAAGATGCGCTCGACCGAGCGATCAATGCCACTCTGCCGAGTGGAGTAAAAAGTGCAGAAAATCTGACAACCTTTCACTCTTTGAAGATCTGCTATCATCCAAGATTTTACACTATTTTTCTCATATTTTTCTTAGATAGTAATCTTTATGACGGTTCAAACGCTGCTAATATCGTGCTAAACAGAGGTCAGATGAGTCCTAGGGAATTTCTGCAAGTTGGCGAATCTATGCTGGAAATTGTGCGCGGGTAGAACTGTGCAACGAGCTCGACCGAGCTGTCTGGGGCCCACCACTTAAGTTGCAGCCCCTATTGGGTTTGTGCACGAAATTGGGAGGTTTTATTTGAGGGGTTTTCTAGGGTTTCTTGGGGTTATATATAAGGAGTTTGTATCCTCCATTGAGGGGATCCATCTTTTGTGATGGGAGACTATTTTTTCGGAGGTTAGGCTATGCCATCGGCCCCTCCTTGGCGATTTTGTATCGAATCTCTACTATTTCTTTGTTAATCTTTATTTGATTTTTGTTTCTTTTGTTGCATGTGATGATCTCTATTGTTTTCATATCGTTTGCCATGATTGAGTAGATTTATTGCTAGGGTTAGGTTGAACCCTAAGATCATAGGGATTGGATATTAGGTAACATTAGTTGAATGAACCTAGGGTTGCTCTATGGTAGTTTGACAAGGATTTTGGGGGATTAGCCCTAGAATTGGAGGACTGTGGAAGTAGCTCCATATTCTAGGGAAAATCCCCACGAATCTGATTAGGGCTTATCTACCATTTTCTAGGGCTCGTGATCATGAGAGTGACTTGTGCACTAGGGATGATTTCTAATCCCTAATCCGCTAGTCGGTGACATACGAGAGTAGCCCGACTGCTAGAACCAACCATAATGTAGTATCCCAATCCATAAATCATGAGAGTGGATACGGATTGTGATTCAAGAACCAGTGTCAATCGTAATGCATGTATTCCTATGTAAAGCTGATTGCGAAAGTAGAGCTGCGTATAGGGATACGTTAGACGAGTAGGACAATGAAAGTTAAGTACTCGTTTCCATTTCTAGATGTGACACTCCTACCCTCATTTATAGTTCAACGAAAGGATCCTTAACCTGATATCCAAGCCTGAAAGTCCTAGCGGGGACCACGACACCCTAGTGATCTTTCTCCCATTTGTTTTCTTTGTTTTATTTGTTTTCTTTTGTGTGGAGTCTTTGGTTGTGTTTCGCTGATCATGACACCATCGCATTTCACTTCCGTCGCCATTACGACCCCTTTCGTAATCCACCTCCACAATAAAAAACAGAGTCTAACCAACCTAGGATCGATATGTGGTATAACACCGTCTTCCCGTGTTCGATACCCGCTCGTCGATATACCGTGCGCTTGCGGTAAAACGACATCGTTCCGGGTGTAAGTCCGGGGCCGATCACATCGGTAAAAAATAAGATGAAGATTCCTTGAAGGCAAGTATAACTCCCCAAGGACCACATTTACCCCTTTTATACTTGCCCTGGGTAGAAGTCAGCAAGAGATGATTGTAACCATTCAAGGCCCAGCGATGCAGCATCATCCGTGTGAACACACCACCGTGAATCAAGCTCTGTCACGTCAACACCCATTCGGGAGACGAACATGTATTTTCAAGTCCCATAATAAATACGGGTAACCTCAATGGCATCTCTTCATGTCCCATGATACAGACCCATGTGCCAGCAAGCATGGCAGAATCTTTTTCCAAAGCGCTACCTCCTTCTACTGAGCCCCTAGCTCGGGATGGGCCCCCCGTTGGTGCCTTCCCCAAAAGTCCCAGTGTAGGCATCACTGCCCTCGCATCCAGTGGGCCTTGCCTCGAATGTTCTAATTTGAGTTTGCCACTCAACAAAAGGACTGGCACATGAAAAAAACAAAGCAATGTCAACAAACAGGGCAATTCCAACCGTCAGGATTTTCAACAATTGAGAAAAGATCTTCTCGTTCATTCTAACCAAAGTTACAAGAGTTTTTTGATGCACAACGTACAAATACAAAAACCGTATGGCATGCAAGGGCAGAAGGAAAATATACATAACTGGCTCCAGGTTGGGTTTCTTCCTGCCGGGCACAGCTTTACCTCTGGAACCTCTGGCAAACTTTCTAGCAACCATCCTCTCAGTTATTCTATTTCCACCTCGGTCCACTGTAGTCGGGCCCTCTCCTCCCACAGTTCCATTTCCTGCAGGCGAACCAGATCGTGGATGAAGGTGACCTCCTCATCCAGAGACTCCACCCGATCCCTACAATGATGGAGGCTGTAGAAGTAGCAGAACAGCTTTTCTTGGCTTTGAATGATGCGTTGGAGTGCCCACGGAAACCTATCAATCTCTATTTAAGGATGACCAATGGTCGCTTTCCCAATCTCCATCAACATGTAGCCAATCTCGGGCTCGTCCTTAGCATCGTGTATGGGCATTGCCTCCTAATTCACAACCAAGTTTCCATACCCCCACCATACTGGGTGACCCATGCTAGTCTTGCCTTAGGGGATGGCAGGTTCGATGCCTGTAGGGGAGTCGTCACCCAGAGTTTCTTTTATGGCGACTCAACAGATGTCCCTTCATCTACCTTTCATTTTCCCTTCTGCAAATGCTTGACTTGGCCATGGCGATTGGACTCAATCTCTTCATCTGAGTCAAGGTTGACCACCGAAGGATTTTGGACCACCTCAATCACGGGCTGGTGAAGAGCAGATCGCACAAACCAGGCATCGTCATGACGAGGCCACCGTTTCCATGTTGACAGAACAACCATCTCTGACACCTTGGCTCTATACCATTCTTTATTCCCTCTCGTCTCCTTATGGGGATGGACACTCTCTCTGCCTGAGACGATCTCCACCAGAGATGGCACACTCTCTAACGATGGTGGATGCCATGATATGGAAGGCGTGTCCTGGGAGTCGGTGTAGTTGGACCAATCAGACATTGTCTTGTCACAGCGGAGAGTAAAGAAGAAGAAGAGGACATTGGGGCAAAGGTGCAAGTGCAGACGATTACTGACTCCCCCTTTTAATGTACTCCAAGCAAAAATTGGCAGGAAACGCTCGTAACCGTTCGATTCTCTACAACGGTTTAGCTTCTGTATGATATATCATCGATGAACTAGACTTTGCCATGTCTGCAACAGTTCCCTAAGGCCCAAGCCAACCTCTTCAGGTTCCAAGAGGAGATATTAAGCATCATCCTTTCAACTCTAAAATGACGGTAGCCACGTCAACATCCATCATGAGTGTGCTTCCACTCAAGTGCCACCCATCATCATGTACTCCTCACTCTTAAGACAGAGTCAAACTGACCTGGCCAAGTAAGAGTTAGCTGCTCTCTTGGTTTCATCTCCTCGCCTCCATATTTCTGACCTCATAATTGCAGTTCGGGTCGACAATGTCGAGTTAGTAGATGAGGGGCCATTATAGATATCGTTTCTAGACTAGGGCCCACCAGTTGTGGGGCCCAGCCGAACTCAACATATGGGACCCACATCAAGCTCCCCTTGCCATTGGGGACATCCTAACTTCGACTTTGGAGGCCTGCCTGACCTGGCCTCAGTACAGTTTAACAGGGATGCCCTCTTCAAGGTAGGCTCCCTCAGCGCTTCTAGGATGACCTCAATCACTGGGCTTAGCTCCTTCAGCAAGGGTTAGATCCTTTAGCAAGGCAACTCTGTAGGGACGACCTTTGCGAGGTCGGCTCCCTCGACTACGTGGCCCAAATAGCATGCGCGTCTGCAGCGGCATGATCTCAGTAAGATGGGCAGTGTCCTCTCCAGGCCCTTGCTAGCATTTAATGCATGATCGGCTTATGACAAACAAATTGCCTTATCAGTGGGTGCTTGCGGTAGGCATGCTGAATGAACAAATTGTCAGAGCAATGCATTTTTGTCAGTGGCCAAGATCCATATAATCCCATTGACACTTGACAAGTTGGTTGCAAAAGAGAATGGAGGACAATCTGACGTGGCATAACTGTTCCCTAATCATATAAAACCCAAACAATGTCCCCTTCATTCTGTATCACTGAATTCCGATGCAAAAAATCAACCCTAGCATCTCTAACTCACAAATATAAAACCCTAAATGTAGCTACGCTTAGCCACACTCCTTCCTTCCTTTGATTGATACCAACTTAAGCATCGGAGTCGAATCGAAGGTCCGCATGCCCTCATTTCCTTTGACGTGTTTCTCTCTATTCCAGGCGGTGACGAAAAAAGCCTCTCTTGGCCCGAAAAAACCCTGCCTGGGCTCTCTGTTGCATGAATACTCATTCCAGCAGCCGCAACCAAGCTCCGCGAGAGTTTAGGCATCAATAAATATAGAATGGGATTTCCTTATTAATGAGATGGTTCGAACTGGATTTATCATGACTCGGTGGAGCTTTGCATATGCTTTCGTTGCTTGTATGGAGTTATGTGATAACTGATTGTGTGGCACAAGTCCATAGCTTTAGTTCCAAGGGGGGCTTAGCTTATGGGAGTTACTTTGTGAACGTACCATTTTGCTCAGTGCACATGCCGTTTAACTTTTTTCCTGAAAAATAACAAACCTGCCATTTTCAAAACCACCGAAATACCCACAAAAAATTACGCTACACACATGCCAAATTACTCACCCATGCCAAATTACTCACTGTGCACATCCATTTCCAAAAATTACTCCGCACACATAACGCGCACATCCGCCCAAAAAATTACTCCGCACACATACCAAATTACAAAATGTGTACATCCATCCCAAAAATTACCCCACTCACATCTGTCCCAAAAAATTACTCTACGCACATACCAAATTACTCACCCCAGACATCTCAACCCATTTTGCTTAACACGAACATACGTGCGTTCAGTTAGAAACTTTTTCAACGCGTGCATACCTAGTTGCAACATGCGAAATCAAACCGTTGGGGTTTGAGTTTTTCTAAAGAAATTTGATTTCTTGATATCCAAGAGAGATCCGAAGATTTCTTGAGAGATCCAATGAAGTTGAACTGCGAGATCGAAAGATTTAGGATTTTTCATGCCTTAAAATTGTTCAAATGAACTCGATTCAGATCAAAGAGCTCGACCTTCAGCAATTTGTCATACATACTGTTTCAGAGTGTTTTCTCACTACAAAGCGTTGACCGTGGATAACCCGGTCAACATGGTCAAGGGGCCCATTTGGGTCCCTCGGGCGAGTCGAGTTGGTGCAGTTGAGGCTCGAGGCGGACCAGCAAGCGACGTAGAGGACGTCGACTGGATTGGATCGGGGTCCTCGGCCGCTGGTAGGGTGAGGGGTAGCCTCGGCCCGGGTCGAGACGTTCGGCCTCGGTCGGTTGCACTCGGCCTCGGCGATCGGACGACGAGGGGAAGCCTCAATCGTCCAGCTGGTTGCGTGGTCGGCGAGGGGCGGAGGGGAAGCCTCGGCCCGTGGATCTGATGCCCTCCTGCATAGACGAGAACACTCGTCAGGGGGCCGGACCTTGGTTCCGGCCAAATCCCCTCTGATGCCTAAGTCAGACAGAGATCTGAAAGAGGAGGCCCGGCGGAGACGGTTCGACTCGTGAGGAGATCGGAACGGCGTCTCACGGCGCGAGCAGGGGAGGAAGGAGATGAAATGGGGGAACTAGGTCGTTGATGGAGTACCTTAGGTTCTAGATACCTGAGAGGCGGTCCTTTGTCCTGTCGTCCTCCTAGCCCCTATATAGACTTCCGCCGTGATTGTCCCCGACCCACGTCGCTCGTCCGCCCTCAATCGTGCCCCCTCAATCCCCCCCCCGTCACCGCTCCCTGCGCCATGCCATCACCTCCCCATAACTGCCATTCAGTGGTAGCGGGATCGAGGGGGCGGTTATCGCAGGAGTGGGCGAGTGACCGGCGTGTTACCAGGGCCGGGTCGAATCGACATGTGGGGGGGTCCCCCATAGGGTCTTATCGAGTGGGCCTGAGTGCGCAGATGGGCTCTTGACCGGCGGTTGGGCCTCTGGGCTTTGGGTCTTTCGGGCCTCAGTCAAATAGGCGTAACAATTACCCCCATCGGTCGGGTCGGTCGGCTTTGGCCGGTTCGGCTCGGCCGATGTGACTTCCGCCGACCTTGACAGGCTCGTCAGTCGATGCTGACTCATTTATTAGTCGTCATCATGAGTTGGCCCGTTCGATACTTTTAAGGCACGGGCTCCGAAGCGTCGTCGGTCCTCTTATGCTGCCACGTGTAGCTGCGAGCTTATCCCCATTGCTCGCGGGGTCGTCTTGAGTTGAGAAGCCGAGGGGTTCGTAAGCCGCCCTCGGTGGGGTCGATCGGCCTTGGCTTGCTCGGTTCGACCGCTGTGCCTCCTGGGATTCTGAGTGGCGCTTTAATCGAGGCGTGGTCATAAATGTAGGTCATGATGAGGCGGATCGATTGGACTTCCCTTGGCGCCGATTTCGAAACGCCGCCGGTTCTTCGAGTCCTGCCACGCGTTCTTATCAGGCGTTTTGAATTCGTCCCTGTGTCCGGTATATAAGATCCCCAGCTGCGTTGATCTCCACTTCTCTCTTGCTCTTCCCATTGTTCTAGGTTTTCCACAACTCGGAGTTTCCCGTCGCCCTCGCTTCCTCGTCTCCCCAAACTAGTTAAAAGGTAATTCCTTTCTCGCTCTCGTATTATGGCTGCTCTTAGGATAGGCGGTTCTGGTCGAGGGGCGAGGGATTCTCCAGAGTCCAGGCGGGGCAGGCCTCGGCTAGTGGGATCAGGTTCCTCTTCCGGGAGTCGTCCCCTCCGAGATAAGGGGAAGGGGAAGCTATTTCCAGACTACGCCTGTGATGACATGGCGTCGGCTGCCGTGCGTCTTAATGTGCCCCCGGTTGTCCTCCGTACGCCATCGAGGACCGTTCCTTCAGCGGTCACGGGGATCCGGGAGAGGTATCTCTGCTTCCCGTATGATGTCCGAGTTCCATTCGTCGACAAGCAGATTTGCCTTCCGAGGAGCAATGAAGTCGGCATCTACGTCGAAATGTTTCACCTGGGTCTTCGTTTCCCGCTCAATCCCTTCCTTATCCAGGTCATGGAATATCTCATGGTGCCGCTTTGCCAGTTCACCCCTTGCTCGATTGCGGTACTGACGGGCTTCGCCACGCTCTGCTGTACCCACGGTCTTGAGCCATCTCTCCCCCTTCTCTTCCATTTTTACCAGATCCAGACAGTCGGCCCGGGGTCATGGCTGCAGCTCTGAGCCCGCTCGAGGAGGGAATGCCTGATCGGGCTGCCCCGCTGGTCGGGGGATTGGAGTTCGGATTACGTCTTTGTGGTCTTCCTGGGGGATGCCCAGATTTTGACAAGTTGGGGCGGGTCTGTCCAGCCTCGCCCGTCGCTAGCTCTCTCAGACGTCGACCGGGCAGCCGCCGCGCTGCTGTCGACCCTCCCCTTGGAGTCGAAGTCCATCTGGTCCTTGTTGGACGACCTACTCCTGAAGGCCATCTTGTGGTCTCCGGGTAGGTCACCTTTTCAGTCTTGAATCGCCCTGTGACTCATCCTGATTTTGGTTTCCCTTGCAGGGATGGCTGGCCGCGAGTTCGTCCGTGACATCGATGAACTGATCCGCCGTGGAGCTGCTCGGAGCCGAGGTAGTACCTCTGGAAGGGCGCCTCGGCGTACCGTTGAGGAGGAAGTGCGCCGAGCCGAGCCTTCCGTGGGTAAAGTGGTGGCCGCGCCTCCCGCCTCTTCTTCTGGCGATCCCCTTCCCGGAGGGGTCGCAAGGGCCGGACCCGCCACGTCAGCCCAAGAGGCAGGGGATAATGGCGGGTCCGGTGCAGTCCCTCCTGCCCTTGGCGTGCCCCCTCAGGTTCCCGAGGGTGGGGATGGTGCGAGGCAGAAGCGCTCCCCTCCGGCGCCTTCGGAGCCCCACGGAGGAAAGAAGAGGAGGGAGGACGCGGATCCCTCCAGTCCGGCGGGTTCCGCGCTTCCTGTGGCGACCACCAGGGATCCTTCGGTAGCCTTGTCGACCACCCCCCTCGCAGAGTCCTCGCCCGTATCACCGGGGATCGGGGCCTTGTTGGCGAGCAATATGGCTTCCCTTGTCATCCCTGGGAGTTCGATGTTTGTCGACCGAGCCTTGGCGCAGCAGGTTGCCGAGGTCTCCGTCCCTCCCCGGGACTGCAGTCTCCTCAAGAAGATCCATGCCGACAAGATGTCGGATTCCTTGGTCTGGATCCTTCAACAGGTTCGGTTATCTTGCTATCCTCTCCTTCCTTTTATCCTCTGCTTAGCCCATGTCTCGTCTTTACAGGGTTCAGCGCTCGCTGTGGAGTTGCAGTGTCGAGCCGTCCGCTTGAGGGAGCTGGAAGAGTCCTCCATGAGGGCTCAGGAGCGGGCCGGGGCGGCGGAGGTGGCTATGACGGAGGCCCAGATGGAGTCTCGGCGTCTCAAGCTCCGTGTGGCCGAGTTGGAGGGACGAGTGGGTGACCTCCAGGGAAAGCTGGAGGACGTCCGTCAGTCGGCTGAGGAAGCGGCGGAGTCGTTCCGCCTGGAGAGGGAGGAGCTTCAGAGGGAGCTGTCTGATCGGTGCCAGGTGACGCGGCTTGCAGAGGAGGTGGAGAGGGGCGTCGTCGAGACCCTGGGGAAGAGGATCTTCGAGGTTCTCAGGGAGGCCTTCGGTGCGTATGAAGACCTCATCGCCCCCCGGATCGTCGAAGTCGTCCAGTCTTCCTTCCAGGAATGTGCGGAGCGTGTTCGGCAAGCCCCTCCGCCGGTCGATCCCCCTCGCTCCGAGCAGGGCGAAGTGCCCGAGGATGTGTCCTCCCGAGCCCGGGCTCCCTAAGCCGTCCCTCCCGGCCTTATCCTCAAATTTTTTAGCATCCGCTTCGCTTTGGGCCAGTCTACTTGAAATGGATCCCTGGCCCCCGCTATCTCCTTCGGCTTCGCTACCGGCTCCGTGGCCAATAATTGCTGGTTGCATGGCTGCTAGCTTGGGCTAACTACTTTGGGTCTTTTGTCAACCAATTTTGCTCTGTCGGTGTCGACCTAGCTTCTGTAGGTGATGAACTCTGTCCTTCGTCGTGAGTGGATTCTTTGTAGAGAGTTTCCTTCGCCTTGATTCCCTGTAAATAAGACACGTTTTTGTACCCTGGTTAACTGTTATAAACGAAATTGACTTACTCGGACTTCTCGTGTATTTTGCGTTGTTGCCTCGTTCTTGGCCTGGGACTGGATGACGCTCGCGTTGGCTGGGGGAATTGCCCCCAGACTTATGGGCGCAAAAGTCGGTCGGCGAGGGCAAAACTCCTCGGCTTAGGTCCGGTCGGCGTCCGTGCCTGCTGGGGGAACTGCCCTCAGACTTATGAGCGCAGGAGTCGGTCTGCGAGGGCAAATTCCATCGGCTTAGGACCGGTCGACGTCCGCGCTGGCTGGGGGAATTGCCCTCAGACTTATGAGCGCAGGAGTCGGTCGGCGAGGGCAAAGCTCCTCGGCTTAGGACCGGTCGGCGTCCGTGCCTGCTGGGGGAACTGCCCCCAGACTTATGAGCGCAGGAGTCGGTCTGTGAGGGCAAAGTCCCTCGACTTAGAACCGGTCGGCATCCGCGCTGGCTGGGGGAATCGCCCCCAGACTTATGAGCGCAGGAGTCGGTCGGCGGGGGCAAAGCTCCTCGGCTTAGGACCGGTCGGCGTCCGTGCCTGCTGGGGGAACTGCCCCCAGACTTATGAGCGCGGGATTCGGTCCGCGAGGGCAAAGCTCCTCGGCTTAGGACCGGTCGGCGTCCGCGCTGGCTGGGAGAATTGCCCCCAGGATTCCAAGCGCAGGAGTCGGTCGGCGAGGGCAGTGCCCCCCTTCCTCCTCCAGTGAGGCGGCGGCCTTCATTCTTTTGCACTATTAGTGAAATGTCAATTCCGTCGAGGATGTAAGAAAAGACAAAAAGGGAATGCAATTGTACTCTTAAGAGCCCTGTCGGACTGGTACATTTGGAGGAAAGGAAATAGGGAATAAAGCTAGACAGAGGGATGTAAACGTAGATAATCCCCTCGGACCAGGCTACGACTGGGGGAGAGAGCTCACCCGCTCACTCTACGATGCGGAGGGGTCCTTGGACGGTGTTGATCTTCTTCCCCTTGTCCGGCTGCATGGAGGTCCCTTCCCCATGGGCCGGCTCGTCGGCTAAGCTCCTTGCATGCCCCCGACTCATCAGCTTCTCAATGTCCTTCTTCAAGTGCCAGCAGTCTTCAGTGTCGTGGCCGTCATCCTTGTGGTACTTGCAGTATTTCTCCTTCTTCCCACCTCTTTTTGCCCTCGGTGGGGGGCGATCGGTGCGTTCTTCCTTCTGCACTTGGGCGAGGACGACGTCTGGGGTGGCGTCTCTCATACCTTCTCCGCGCTGCCTGTTTCTCGGCCTCTTCTCGGTCCGGTATCCTTCGGGGCTGCCTCGTCCGTTGTCACCGCGCTTGGACCCTCGAGTGGCTTTTCCTGCATCCACGGCCAAGGCCTCCTCGGTCAACATGAAGCGCTCGGCCCTTGCCATGATCCCGGTGAGGTCCTTCGGGGGATCGTTGTGCAGGGACTTCTTGAGGCCTCTGTGGCGAAGCCCTTTCTTAAGGGTCGTTTGGACCACCAGGTCGGGAGGGCTGTTCACGTTCAGCCTCTCCGCATTGAAGCGAAGCATGAACTGCCGGAGCGGCTCGGCCGGGCATTGCACTATGTTGAACAGATGTTCAGCATCAGGCTTGATCTGCCTCCCTACCATGAACTGCTTGCAGAACAACTGGGTGAGTTCCTCAAAGCTGTCAATGGAGCAGCTGGACAGGCTGCGGTACCAGGTCCTCGCCGCTCCCCTGAGAGTAGAATAGAAGCCTCGGCAGAGCAGGTCATCGTCAGCTCCTTGGAAGGACATGTCCCCCTCGTAGTCCATTACGTGGTTTCCCGGGTCTCCTATCCCGTCGTACTTCCCCAGCGCCGGGATCCTGAATCGAGAGGGGAACCGTGCGTCGGTTATTCTCCGTGATAGGGGGCACCGATCTCCGTGGATGCCCCCGGGGATTCGACAGTCGCCTGCCTCTGGCTCATTCAATGGTGGAGGGTGCACAGGCGCCGGCGGGGCTGGCTCCGCGGCCCTCGCCACGCTGGGGGTCGGGCTGACCCGGCGCTCCCGGCTCCTCCGGCGGGAGCTCCTGCTCCGCCGTGATCGGTCTCTCGAGTGGTGTCGTTCGCTTCTCCTGCGGCGGGACGACCGTGACCGACGAGATGATGCAGTCATCGATTCGCCCTCCGTCCCTTCGGTTTCTCTTCGGCTCCTTTCACGATAAGGGGAGGAGGCGCGTGATCTCGCTTGACGGGAGTCGGACAGCGTGAACCGACGATCCGTGTTCGGCTTTTTGGTCCCGTGGTCGTCGACCACGGCGGACCGCAAGAGCGGGGGACCCCCCGCCCATCGATGGCCATCGCCCAACGTGCCTCCGTTGGATGGTGCAGGGCCGACGAGCTGTTGTACCGTCGCGACCAACGTCTGGAGGCTCGAGTTGGTCTCCTGAGCCAGGGCACGGAGCTGTCCCTGTGTGGCCAGTCCTGAGCCGCCGGTCTCTTCGGTTGAGGGGGCGGGGTGATCGCCGACGGGCGTGTCTTCGAGGTTTCCGTTGGATGCGCCATTCCCCTCCTCCGGGATGGGGGGCATGCGCTTCCTTCCATTGCTGGCTCGTGCCATTGCTGGTGTGGTTTGTTTCTTCGTGGGACGGTTTTCGGTTCCCACAGACGGCGCCAGATGTTTCAGAGTGTTTTCTCACTACAAAGCGTTGACCGTGGATAACCCGGTCAACGTGGTCAAGGGGCCCGTTTGGGTCCCTCGGGCGAGTCGAGTTGGTGCAGTTGAGGCTCGAGGCGGACCAGCAAGCGACGTAGAGGACGTCGACTGGATTGGATCGGGGTCCTCGGCCGTTGGTAGGGCGAGGGGTAGCCTCGGCCCGGGTCGAGACGTTCGGCCTCGGTCGGTTGCACTCTGCCTCGGCGATCGGACGACGAGGGGAAGCCTCAATCGTCCAGCTGGTTGCGTGGTCGGCGAGGGGCGGAGGGGAAGCCTCGGCCCGTGGATCTGATGCCCTCCTGCGTAGACGAGAACACTCGTCAGGGGGCCGGACCTTGGTTCCGGCCAAATCCCCTCCGATGCCTAAGTCAGACAGAGATCTGAAAGAGGAGGCCCGGCGGAGACGGTTCGACTCGTGAGGAGATCGGAACGGCGTCTCACGGCGCGAGCAGGGGAGGAAGGAGATGAAATGGGGGAACTAGGTCGTTGATGGAGTACCTTAGGTTCTAGATACCTGAGAGGCGGTCCTTTGTCCTGTCGTCCTCCTAGCCCCAATATAGACCTTCGCCGTGATTGTCCCCGACCCACGTCGCTCGTCCGCCCTCAATCGTGCCCCCTCAATCCCCCCCCCGTCGCCGCTCCCTGCGCCATGCCAGCACCTCCCCATAACTGCCATTCAGTGGTAGCGGGATCGAGGGGGCGGTTATCGCAGGAGTGGGCGAGTGACCGGCGTGTTACCAGGGCCGGGTCGAATCGACATGTGGGGGTGTCCCCATATGGTCTTATCGAGTGGGCCTGAGTGCGCAGATGGGCTCTTGACCGGCGGTTGGGCCTCTGGGCTTTGGGTCTTTCGGGCCTCAGTCAAATAGGCGTAACACATACAAATATCTGTAAACCTTTGAAAAATTAGTTTCAGACAAAGGCATTTTATTGATCGCGTTCTTACAAAATAATAATTCCAGGTATTACAAAGGTGTACCTTTTTCAGCACTCTCATCTTATAGCCATATTATTTTAGTATCCGAGGCATGTTGTCAGTTCAAGTATATGTTTGAAGG
>JAULAV010003904.1:0-26337 GCA_030789695.1 Scilla litardierei
TGTCACATTTCTCCAAGAAGGAGTCCAAATGTTCGATGGGGCTCTCCAAGGGTGCCCCAAAAATTGATCCTGCTGGATCCACGTCACCAAAGACGGCTTAAGCTCGAAGCTTTGCACCGTAATAGCAGGAGGACGGATGGCGAAGGTGGACTCGAGGGATGGCATCGAGTACTCCAGCAGGGACTTGTGAGGTGGGGTGTTCTCCCCCATGGTTTTCGGCTCTTCTCTTCTTCGCTTCTGTGCCACCACAAGTCGGGTGCCTGGTTTTACATCACCGCTTGGAAGGGTAGGAATTTGGTGTCAGGGCTGCCATCTTCTGTGAAGCATTGGAAAGATGACTATGTGCTCGTGACCCTCCCCGAGAAAGCAGATTTCTCAGTTCGCTGGGGCAGTCCTCGCTCGGTAACCTTGGCGGGGAGGAGCCTCACCGATGCGGAGCTCAGGGTGATCGATAAATTATCCGCGGTCCCGGCTAGTGAGTGGCACATCAAGGTCCTCTTCACGAATCATGTCATGAGGTGAACCGTGTGGCCGATGACGTCCCCCGTGTTTGCGCGCGTCAGATGTGTGCAATATATGATAGGGGGCGTGAGATTTAAATATTTATAACTGCAAGCGCACGGTGTTGTAGTGTGGCTTGGGGGTCGAACTCAGGGAGGCGTGGTTGTGCATGTGTCAAGAAGGATCGGATTCACCCCATGGGCGAGCTTGCCCGAATCGGATGATGGGTTGTCACAGAAAATGAAATGCGAGGGATAAACAATATAAAGGGAAAACTCGGGACTTCGGTTTCCACCCTATCGTGCGATTCTCGCCGATACGGCCTACGGGTAGGATAGCGATCGGAATTAGGGTCGAATGGTGAGACGTTGCCTCTAAGAGTTGTACCAGCGTCCCATGGGCTCGATATTCCGGTCGGTGCCCAGGATGATACGCAGGACTTCCCGGGTTCGGTCAGTGGGCATTCCCATGTCCATTAACACTGACCGACTCCGGGAGCACTAAGCTCGCAATGATAACTCCCAACGTCTCGTCCTGCCGCTCCCGCGCGCTAGGATTCGACGTCTACGCTAAGGGCGTAAGCTACGGCTAGGGAGTCAACCGCCAAGTTTATTCCCCCTTGGCCCAACGGTCAAAGGCGGTCTTTTTTCCGACGATGACAATAAAACACCCCGCGTAACTGGTAGATTCCTAATCCCTATCGATTTCCTAGTCCTATGGACGCATCGGGGAGGACCCACGAAGGGGTTTCCAACAAAATCCCAGATTTGGGAACTACTCACACATATTTACTAAAAAGCGATCTAAATCAAAATCGACCGTTAAAAACATGATCGAGCGATTGAAAAGTAGTAAGAGCAATGCTAATAACACTATATTAAAGTTTGGTTAAGATCGGAAAGCTTACAAATATCTGAAAAATTACAGCCGTCAAGAGAGAGAAAAAACAGCAAAAAATAACAACTCCCGTTTCTGGAAAACCTAGGGGTCATATATATAAAATACGATATCACCTGATCGGTTGAAAAGCCAACCGATCGGGTGACCTGCTTCGTTTTTTCGGCAGCTCAGCATGGGACTTCACCCGGTCATACGGCACGGTCGGTTGAGGGTTGAAGCTGATCGGTTGGATCTTTGTGCCGTCGGGTGAACCGGTCGGTTGATCTCTCCGTGTCTTGGCTTCGGAGAACTGGCTACAGATGAACCGATCGGGTGAATGTCACCCGATCGGTTGGCATTCAGCATCAAATTCCAGAGAGTTGGGGCGTTTGAACCGGTCTCTGAACCGACCGGTTGACTTTCTGCCCGCTCCAGCTTGTGTCCGGGTGGTGCACGCGTGCATCACCCGATCGGTTGGAAGTGACCAACCGGTCGGGTGAGGGGCTGAAAGATGCTATCTTCGTCGTTTGACCCGCTGGATCACGCGTGACTCCTCCCGTTGCTCCGGGGACTCATGATATCATCGTTATATGTCCCTTACGCCGGTAAACTCCTGCAAAACACAAAAAACACGGAAAAGTGAAAGAAAACAAGAAAACATGAGAAAACGAATACAAGACGGCAGAAAATAGCGGAAAAACAAAAAAGAAGACGTGCGTGAATATATGAAATATAAACGCACGTCAGCCGACTGGTAAGTTTCTTTTTCTTAGGTCCGGTTCTTCCCTTAACCTTTATTCATTTCTTCACCTCTATCTTGTCAGATGGGGTCGCCCGAGGTTCATCTCTGCACGGCCTACCAACTTCTCTTCCCGAACCCAGCCTAAGGAGAGGTGATCACGTCTTGGCTGTTCCTCGAAGCAGCGAGGTGGGTCATCCTAGGTCAGAAGAGGCCCGCCTGGTGGTGGTGAGAGGAGGACAAGGGAGCGCTCATCGCTAAATCAAGGGGGAGCAAAGAGGAAGAAGGCACGGGTCCTTCCCCGGGTGGAGTTCTTACTGCGGTCGTTCCAGTCTCTAAGGCCCCCTCACACTCTCAGCACTACGAGGAGAAGTGGCCTTGGGGTGGCTTCTCTCCAGTCTGCCTGGGTTCGCTTCCCGTAGATTATGAGTGATCCTTGGGTGTTTTTAAGTCAACCAAGGCCAATCTTTTGCGATTGAAGAGTGAGCAGCTCTACACTCGCTTTTCAGTGGGATTGAAGGAGTCCATCTTCACTGACTGTGGTGTTGCTGCTCGACTGGCTGAGAACTCCTGCTTGTCCCAGGACAGGTCCATGCTGGACAGGGTGAAGTGCGACTGGCTGGCTACCTTTGTAGTGCTCTGCGGTCAGCAGGTAAGGTTACGTGCAACCTTGTGTGTATTCTTTGGTGGACGCCCTTGACCCTTGGCTTTTTCCCCTGGTGCAGTTGTCCTCGGTTGGTCTGTCGCTACGGTGCCAGTCCGTGGCACTTGCCGATGTGGAGGCAAGCCTCGCTCGAAAGCAAGCGACAGTCGAGGCTGCTGAGGAGACGGCTCAAGAGGCCGAGGTTCAGGCGAGGTCGATGGAAACCCGGATCTCCAAGCTTTCAGCCGAGGCCGAGAGATTGGACACTGCGAGGGCCGTGGCACTGGCGACAAATCCAAAGCTGAGGAGAGGGCCACCCTAGCAATAAGGTCTGAGAGGGTCGAGGAGGAGGATGAGGCCAACCTCGAGGATCTCGATGAGTTGTTGGGGGCGTCGGAGTCACGGGAGGCCGCGCTCAAGGCAGAATTTGCCGATGCAAAGCGCGCGAGCAGGGTGCTTCAGGGCCAGATCGGTGTCCTCGAGGCTCAGGTCAAGGAGATGGAGAAGGCAAACCCCGCTCGGATAGAGTAGGAGACGATGAGGAAATATTCCGAGACCTTCGTTGCACCAGGGATGTCCAAAGCATTCGAGGAGGGATTCCTACATTACCGACGTGAGATTGAGCGCAAGTTCCCCGGCTCAGGGATCGTTTTTGAGAAGCTGTAGATGGTTCTTGGGGAGGATGTCGAGGCTGCCAACGTCATCCAACTGGGAAATATGTCCGAGGTCGTCATGGTTGACCAGCCTGAAGCGGGGGCTTAGCCTTTTTCTGCTTTTACGTCTCACCCCCTTTTCATTTTTTGCAACTCTGTAAACAATTTCTCGGCCCCGGCCAGGTTTTTATAATGGGGATTGTGTTTGTTGATGGTCTGTCGTTGTTGCCCCCTCCTTCGATCCTGGTTGGCCTTTGTTGTTGGATACCCAGGCTCGAGGGAATTTGCCAAGTGCCAGATGGTCGGCCTGCTGTGGGAGCTGCCCCAGCATTATGGTTGATCGAACGATCGTCCTGCTGGGGGTTTCCCCCAGCCTTACGATCGATCTAACGATCTGCCCGATGGGGGTTGCCCATAGCCTTACGATCGATCGAACGATCGACCTGCTGGAGGAGTTACCCCAGCCTTAAGGTCAACAGTTGATCGACCTGCTGGGGGAGTAGTCTCTAGCCTTACAGTCGATCGAACGGTCGGCCTGTTGGGGGAGTTTCCCAAGCCTTACAGTCGACAGCTGATCGACCTGATAGGGGACTTGCCCCTAACCTTACGGTCGATCGATTGATCGGCCTGCTAGGGGAGTTTCTCCCAGCCTTACAATCGACAGGTCGGTCGGCTTGCTGGGGGAGCTACCCCCAGCCTTACGATCGATCGAATGATTGGCCTGCTGGGGGAATTACCCCAAACCTTACGATCGACAGTCGGTCGGCCTGCTGGGGGAGCTACCCCCAGTCTTGTGGCCGATCAAATGATCGGCCTGCTGGGAGAGTTTCCCCTAGCCTTACGGTTGACAGGTCGATCGGCCTATTGGAGGAGCTACCCCCAGCCTTACGGTCGATCGAATGATGGGCATGCTGGAGGAGTTGCCCCCAGCCTTATGATCGACCGAATGATCGGCCTGCTAGGGGAGTGCCCCGAGCCTTATGGTCGATAGGTCGGTCGGCTTACTGGGGGAGTTTTCCCAGCCTTACGGTCGGTCGAACGGCCTACTGGAGGAGTTTCCCCCAGCCTTTCGGTCGACCAAATGATCGGCCTGCTGGGGGAGTTTCCCTAGCCTTACGGTCGAGTCTAAGATGTTGCGTAAGTATTAGTACGTGTGGGCAGTGAAAGACTTCTTTATTCAGAATATTTTTGCTTTTGTTACAATGTTTGTGAATGGTTCGTACATTCGTTGCCTCACTGTTAGTATTTGCACAAGTGTTCCGCATTCCAGGTGTAAGTGAGCATTTTCCCTTCTAACGTCGAGAGTCGGTAGGTAGCCGAGCCGAGGACTTCAGTGATCTGTAGGGTCCTTCCCATTTTGCGACGAGTTTTCCCTTACCTGCGATCTCTGGGTTGAAGATAGCCTTCCTTAAGACCATGTCCTCTTGATGAAAGCGTCTCCCTTTGACCCGGGAGTTATAATAGCGGGTCACTGACGTCCCCACGGTTTGGCACTATGTAAAGTCGGAACGGGGATACCGGGATTAAAATTTGTAATCGCAAGCGTACGGTGTTGAAGTGTAGCTTGGGGGTCGAACACGGGGAGGCGTGTGATGTGCTTGTGATCAAACAGGAACCGGATCACCCGATGGGTGAGCTAGCCCTATCGCTTGGTGGTTATCACGATATAAAACTACGGAAAGGTGTAAGATACAAAAAGTAACCTAGGACTTTGGTTTCCACCCGGTCATGAGTTCTCTCTATCACGACCGACAAATAGGAATACGATCGGATTCTAGGGTTTAGTGGTGAGACGTTGCCTTTAATAGCGATCTAGCGTCTCATGGGCCCGATATTCCGGTCGATGCCCAGGATGATACGCTAGGTCTACCCGGGTTCGGACGGAGGGCAGTCCCATGTCCAACACCGATCGACTCCGGGAGCACTAAGCTCGCAACGATTGCTCCTGACATTTCATCTTGTCGTTCCCACGCGCTAGGAATCAATGTCTACGCTAGGGGTGTGAGCTGTGGCTAGAGGATCAAACTCCTATTTTATTTCCCCTTGGCCCGACGGTCAGAGTCGGTCTTTATCCCGCCAATGACACTAAAACGCTCCGCGTAACCATCTAAATCCCTATATCCTATTGAAACCATAATCCTATGGTTGTCCTAGGGAGAACCCACGAAGGGGCTTCCACCAATGTCCCGGATCAGGAAACTACTCACTATTTATTGAAGAGATTCAATAACACAAATTTCAGCTATCAAAATTAAGATCAAGCAATTGAATACTAGGGCAAATGGTATTAAAAATGCAATATCAAAGTATTAGAAAGATCAAAGAACTTACAAAGCAAGTTTAATTGAAAGCAGCCAAAAACCTTAAAAATAGTTAAGAAAATGGGATCCTCATTTTTTGGGAAACCTAGGGCTATATATACATTCTGGCAAGATGCCATGGAATATTCCCAGAAGAAGACAAAAATAATCGTCCAACCGATCGGTTGAAACATCAACCAATCGATTAAGACAGCTGGGAAATCGGTCTTTAGCTTCTGAAATACTTCACCCGATCACTGAACCGATCGGGTGAAGTCGTTGGGTTCTTGAGCTTACGAAGAAATGCTACAGGTGACCCGATCGGTTGAAGTCAACCGATCAGGTGGAGTTCGGCTCAGAAAACAGAGAGTACTGTCGCGACCACCTGATCACTGAACTGATCGGGTGGGATCTACTTCATCCATGCCTTCTGCTTGGGTCTGATACGCGTGCATGAACCGATCGGGTGGGTCTGTCCACCTGATTGGTTGAGGGCAGATACATGCTCTAACTTGACGTTTGGCCCTCAGGTTCTCGTGCAACACCTCCCGTTGCTCTGGGGACTCGTGATATTTTCTTTATATGTCCCCTGTGCTGGCAATCTCCTGTAAGTACACAAAACACAAAGAAAGTGAAAAGAAACTAAAAATCACAAAAAGATGGACTAAAAATAACGAAAAACGACGAGAAATCACGGAGAAGACGTGCGTGAATATATAAAATATAAACACACGTCAAAATCCCCCAAGCTGAACCCTTCCTCGTTCTCGAGGAAGACGAGTGAGAGTAGGAGCTCGGAGGGAAAAATAGAAAGGAAGAATCAGAAAAAGAAAAGAAAATCCTAATTCACCCGTCAGAGCCAACGAAATCAAACACTCCACACTAAGCAAGCATGCGATAAGCACATCTCTAAACCCATGAATATGAGTCCATACAAGTGTCGTGGGTACACGCGGTGAAGCGCGAGTGAGCGAGGTCATGAGCTAGCAAACGGTGTAACTATCTAAGTTGTAGAATAAAGCTCCATATACACATACCCAAGGAATGGCCCAAATATCGATTCAATTCAAATTAGCGGTGAATAATAGCTCAAGCATGCATGAGAATAGAGTAAGAATAGAAAACATATCATATGTCGGAGACACTACTGCTAGGAACTAGGGATTCACCACACGATCGCCTAGATGATTGCTAGAAATTCCTATGCCAAGCGTGTTCGAAATCGAAGGGGATTGAGTAAGTGTGGAGTAGAACACTTGGTGCAAATTCTTGCCTTCCCTTTATTCATGGCGGTAAGAGTGATATTCACATCATGAATTTTTTTGGGTTTTGGGTATTTGTATATTTTTTGGATTTTGCTATGCATATTTTTTTCTTTTCTCTCTTTTTTTGAATTTTTCTTCTCTTTTTTCTCTTTTTTGAAAGTGGGATAATGAAAAGTGTGCACTCCCCCAAATGGGAGAACGATGCACGACGAGGGGATCTGCACCAAGTAAAACAAAAAAGAATACGAATTCTAAACACTTGGCAAAAGAAAAAAATTCGCAGATCAGAACATAAGCAAAATGGGTTATCCTAGTCCTATTGGTAGAGTCCCGACACATGTGATTTGAAGATTAATATATATATATATATATATTATTCATGCATAAAGAATCAGACAGTGGAGGTATATATCGCATATTCGAAATTGAAGCATGATAGTCTAGGGGTCATCCAAGGACAGGCATATAAAACAAAATCACAACGTAGAAGCACACCAACTAGCTAGTCACGACACATAACTCACACAAAAGCAAAGTGAACCCACGGAGCATAAAATGCAATAGGACTCGCTTCCTAGGGTTATTGAAAGTGATTATCGTAGCTAAGCTAAGTGTGTGTGTGGTTCCGTGGCAGATCATCATGTGGGGTCATCTCTAGGAGAGGGAGAATAAAAAAGAGAAAGAAAAAGAAAAACACGATGAAAATGACTCAAAAATAACGAAAAAAAGACAAGACTGACGCACAAAGTGCAACTCCCCCAAGCAGAACATTGCATTGTCATCAATGCAATCGGAGTAAGTGTGGGAGGGCAATGATAGATGGGAGGGAAGTGCGCACCGACAACAAAATGGGAAAAACACGAAAAACACACGAAACGGGACATAGAGAAATAAAGAAAATAAACACCCAAACCAATTATACAATAAAGACATACATACGAACACATAATAATCAAGCACACAACAAACAAGATACACGGCAACAATCACACAAAAAATTTGATTTCCCCCAAGCTGATCATAACAATGCCAGAAAAGAGATGTGATCATGGTGAATCAGAAAAAACTGGCTAGGGGAAATCAGAAAAAAGAAATCAAAGTGCAGGAGCGGTGGGCTCCTCGTCCTCCTCGGGAGAGAGTGGAGGGGTGTGGGAAGGAGAGGTGACAGGTGTGCGGAGAATTGGGGAAGGAGGTGGAGATGGTGGATGAATGGGCTCGGTAGGGATGTGGACGTTGGGAGGGGTGTCAGTAGTAATGGTGGATGGATGGGATACGGCGACCAATGAGGAGGGTGTGGGTAATGATCTCGCGCACACAGCATGCTTCTTGTGTCGCGAGTAGGGGGTGGTGATAGAGGTGAAGGGCGGTGGTAGGGTAGGATCAATGGTAGTGGTGGTGGGAGGGGAAGAAGTGGCGGGAAGATGGGATGATCGCCTAGGGGTGATGGAGGGGGTGATGGAGGTGGAGTAGGTGGTGGGGGACCGTGGATTTGGGTAAGAAGGTGGAGAATGGCAGCGACGTTTCGCTCGAGTGCGAGGAAACGTGGATGGGTCCGAGGAGGTCGAGGAGGATGCGCCAGCACGCAGAGCCACCAGCTCAGCCTCAAGAGCGAGGCGAGCAGAGGTGGACTGGCGGACAGTAGAAGTGGTGCCAGCGGTAGTGGTCGTGCCGGCACCGGAAGCTAGGCCAAAGAGGGCCTTAGTAAGTGCCTCATAAGAAACATGGATATCACCCGGGGTGGTGACACTAGGTCCAGCCCCGGGTCTCCTCTGAATGCAGGAATGTCCTGCTCGCCCAAGTGGACCGCAGGGGAAGGTGGTCGAGGTGCGTCAGGGAGAGGAAACTGTAGATGTAACCCCCTACAAACTCAGGATCAGGAGGAAACGACCAATCTGCCTCAAGGTGAATAGACATGCGGCCAAGATTTGGCAGAATGGTATATGGTGCAGGGGGTGTCAATAGTAAAAAAGCAAACCGACCGTCGCCTCGCGGCCGCATCATATGGGTGTGCCTCAGGACATCAAGATCGAGATACGTAGATCCTGGGGCATGCGGCAAATCGGCGGGGATCACGATGTTGAAGGGAGGGTGCTGTGCAATGAGAGTAATGAGGCCGTCGCAGTAATATTTACCCTTGTTTGTGTGGCTAATATCAATAAGCTTTTGAATTATCCACGCAGTGGCATTTATGCGTATGCGGGGGGCCTCGAAGGAAATCCCGTCAACACCGGGAATGAACGGGAAAGTCATCCCCAAAGGATGAAAAGATCAGGGATGGTCACGGTACCAGACTCATCCCACGAAAAGAAAGCGCTAGAGATAATACGGTGGGCAAGACGGAAAACCGGGTGGATGATGGAAGAGGCCTTGGCCTTGCCTCTAGGAAAATGATCGTGGAGAGTGAGGCGTCCCTAAAAATGGTCGACATCGAAGTCGTTATGCAATTCATGGGGGGATGTTGCCTTCTAGATTAGGGAAACCGAAAATATCATTGATTGTGGTCACATGGACATGGAAGTTTCAGTTTCGGAGGCGAAAATCAATATTGAACCCCCTCTCGATTTTGATGGCAGATAGAAATTCTAGGGTGAGAGAGAGGTAGGTTTGTGCATGGGAGTGTAAGAAACCTAGCTAACCTAAGTTTGCAAAAAGGGACTCGACTCCGAAGAAAACCCCGAGATCGAGTAGGGTTTGATTGTGTGCAAATTTGATGGCTAAGTGAGATCTTTGGCTGAGTCGAAGATAGAAGTCTTTGTGTTCCTGACTCATGAAACAAACTCCCTGTGGTCCCATCAGTGGATCCACCACAGGTATGATAGGTTGGGGTGGTTATTGGATAGGCGGCGGGGGAGGAGCACGTCCACGTGTGGAACATGTGGATTTGTGTCTCTTGCGAGACGGCTCCTCTTCCACCATGATGCGCTTACCCTTGTCCTTATCTTTTGCTATGATTATGTGGCGATTTAATGTGATATGCAAGATTATATGAGTGTGCACATAACCAATGACAAAGGAGCAAAATAATAATACTTGGGCAATGTAAAAATCAAGCTAAGGAGCGAGTGTACTCAGTAATGAAGCGAGTCTAAGCTCCTAAAAGATCCCACGCTGTATGATGTAGGGATTTGGGGAACCGTCGCACGCTAATCCAACAAGAACTGAAATTTCAAAAATTTTGGGGGTTAGGGCTAGGGTTTGGGTGATTTGCGGTTGAATGTGGTTGATTGGAGGGTCTTGATGGTGGGGAAGTATGGGAGGAAGTGGGGGAGTGATCTTAGAGTAGTGGGAGTGAGGAGGAGTTCGATTGGGAAGAAAGGGAAATGAACCGCTCAAATAGAAAGCGTGGATGTCGAGTGAAATGAAACCGATTCGAGGGGGTATTTACAGGGGTTGGGCGAACCGATCGAGTGAAATTTCACCCGATCGGTTGGGTCATTTTCGAAAAATCACTGTTGGGTAGAAGCTACAGGTGAACCGATCGGGTGAGATTTCACCCGATCGGTTGACCGCTCCCAAAAAATCCCGAGACTTCTGTCATCGTCACCCGGTCAGTGACCCGATCGCCGCTTCTGTCAACCGATCGGTTGAACTTTCGCCAAAAATTCCCAAGGCCTCTGTCATCTCCACCTGATCAGCTATCCGATCGTCGCTTCTGTCAACCGATCGGTTCGCTCGTGTGTTGAAGTCGGGCACTTACTGATACTGACCACCCGATTGGTTGATGCATGAACCAATCGGGTGGGGACAATTCCTGCTCAAATACAAAAGAATCATCTAAGTATCCCAACGAAAATCCCCATAGTAGTAGTATTTATTCACAAAAATTAGAAAGCTAATCCTATAAAAACCGACAAAAGTTCAGAACATGGGTTGCCTCCCATGAAGCACTATTGTTTATAGTCGTTTGCTCGACTCCCGATCTATGATATTCATGGGGGTTTGTACGGGTGATGTCCAATGATCGGCATTCTCTCAGCTGTAGGGGCGGATTTCCTGATTGTTGGCAGCGACGACAGGTGAATGGTCTCAACGACTCTCCCGCTGGTGATGTCGGGGGGCTTTTCACTCATGTTGGCGTCAATCGCCACTCTTCTCAGAACTCGGACTTCATCAGCTGTGAGCTCCAAAGGCTCTTTTCCTTTGCTCTTTGTCATAGCAACCTTCCCAAATCCGGGGGGAGTCGACCGGGAGACACATACTTCTTCAGCGACTTCTTTTCTTCCCAGCCCATTGTGCTCCTCAAGTTCATCTAGGCCTTCAGGGGGATTCCTTGAAAGAACCTCCCATGATCCTGTTTCAACAATTCTCTCTTCCTCTACCTCCAGCAGATTGCATCTATGTTCCTCTGGTGGTGACTTCATTGACAATGCCAAGTCAAACTCTACTTTCTGATCCCCGACGTTCAAGGACAGTTTCCCTTTCTTGACATCTATGAGTACACCTGCAGGTACCATAAAGGGTCTCCCGAGGATAATCGGAGTGTGATTACCTCAGGCATGTTCATAACTACAAAATCGGCTGGCACATGCACACTGCTAACATTGACCGGCAAGTCATCGACCACCCCCAGTAGGTACTATACTGATCTGTCTGCCAGCTGCAGAGTCATTCCGGTGGGTTCAAGCTCACCCATATTTATCCTCTTGTAAAGCGATAGGGGCATCAAACTTACGCTTGCACCCAAGTCGACAATCGCTCGATTGATTGATACCTCCCCTATTGAGCATGGGATAAAAAAACTCCTGGGGTCATTGAGCTTTGGCGGATTGGCTCGTTGAATTAGAGTGTTACATTCTACTGTGAGGACAACTTTCTCTTTTCTTGTCCCCTTTGTAACTAGATCCTTTAGAAATTTTGCATACGAGGGGATGGTTTCGATTGCTTCCAAAAGGGGGATCTGCAGATTTAAGTCCTTCACTATTTCGAAGAATTTGTTGTACTTTTCATCGATTTTTGCTTTGGCCAGCCTCTGTGGGAATGGCACTGTAGGCTTGAAGACCCTTGAGTTGTCACCCTCATTTTTCTTCTTCTCTTCAGAAACTCCCTCCGGAGTCACGTGGTTTGACGTCGAAGCTCCATTATCATTTACTTCCAGATTTGGTCTCTCTTGACCAATGGAGCTTCAGAATCTTTCACGGCATCCCGCGCCGAAATCTGTGTACCACTCCTCAAGACTATTGCGGAGACATTTGCTTGACCGTGTGTCAAGACTAGTGTTTGGTTGGGTCCCCTTGGGTACACCTCCGGCTGCCCCGGCTGCTGCCCTTGTGCCTTCTGAAGGTTGGCCACTTGTAACCCCAGCTGGGTCACTTGATCAGCCAATGACTTCTGCCCAATCTGCAGCTGTAGGTTGATCTTCTCCTGATTTGATATATACTGAGTCAGTAAGTTCTCGATAGGAGAGACCACCCGTTGCTGATTGTATTGTTGCTGCTGGGGCGGGGGCTGCCGATTTCTAGGAAGGTACTGCTGATATATCTACTGCTGAGGTGGGGGCTAATATAGCTGCTGTTGCTGCTGAGGTTGCTGATACGGGGCCCTGTAGCTGAAGTTGGGATGGTTCTGGTTGTTGGGAGAATATGCGGGATTGGAACTTGTCCTTGGTGGATAGGGTGCATTACCCGTGGGGTTATAAAAAAGGGCACTCACTTGATCCACCGGTACCAAGATATCTCCACCATCAAAGTCTCCCAAGACTTCAGTTTCTACCGCTGCTACGTGCTGAGTGTTGGCGCCACCGGCCCCTACTATGATCCTGAGATCTGGGTGGAAAGCAAATCAAATTTGCTAGACAGTTTGTCAACTTCCTCTACCTGGTGCACTCCTCCAGCTTTTGGTGTGGCGCGTTCATCGCTCCACCTTTCATTGTTCGATGCCATATTTTCCAGAATATTTTTGGCATCTACTTTGTTCCTTGCTATGAAGGATCCTCCCGCCGCGGCATCCATTGAGGACTTTAAGTCATCCCTCAGCCCATTGTAGAACAAGTTTATAATCTGACAGCGGGGGAGCTCATGGTGAGGGCATTTTCTTTTCATTTCCTTAAACCTCATCCATGCTTCATGCAATGATTCATGGCTGGCCTGGGAGAAGGAGGAGATCTCACTCCTTAGCTTCATTATCTTCCGCGGAGGAAAGAACTTGTTCAGGAACGCATTTAAAAGCTTCTCCCAGGTTGTAAATGTATTGGGGTCCTTCCCCTTCAGCCATTGCTTTGCCTTGTCCCGCAGAGAGAAGGGGAACAATTTCAACCGGATAGCTTCGATTGACACGCCATTGATTCTGAAAGTCTCGCACTTCTCCAGAAATGAGTCCAGATGCTCGATCGGGTTCTCCATAGGAGCTCCAAAAAACTGGTCATGCTGGATCCAAGCCACCAGCGATGGCTTCAGCTCAAAATTTCTGGTCGTGATGGCCGGAGGTCGGATGCTGGAGGTGGACCCGGTGGACGGCATTGAGTACTCAAGCAAGGACTTCTGGAGAGTGATATTTTCTCCCATGGCGAATTCTTCTCTTCTTCTTCTCTCAGCGTTGATACGCCTCAGCGTGGCGTTGATCTCTGGATCTAGAGGAACTAAGTCGTCAAGACTTCTTGAGTTCCTGCGCATCAAAAATCGGATATACCTGTGAAGCGCGTATGGTATAACGCAAATAAAAACATAAAATATAGAATACAGAATAAAAATAAAAGTGTAGAATGTGAAAATTATCACGGGGTAGGGATATGAACTAGTCTCTGGGGTTAACAGGGTTCTATATGAAACAAGCACGTTGCCTCCCCGGCAACTGCGCCATAAAGCTTGACGTCCCCACGATTTGGCACTATGTAAAGTCGGAACGAGGATACCAGGATTAAAATCTGTAACCGCAAGCACACGGTGTTATAGTGTGGCTTGGGGGTCGAACACGGGGAGGCGTGTGATGTGCTTGTGATCAAACAGGAACCGGATCACCCGGTGGGTGAGCTAGCCCTATCGCTTGGTGGTTATCACGATATAAAACTACGGAAAGGTGTAAGATATAAAAAGTAACCTAGGACTTTGGTTTCCACCATGTCATGAGTTCTTTCTATCATGATCGACGGATAGGAATATGATCGGATTCTAGGGTTTAGTGGTGAGACGTTGCCTCTAATAGCGGTACCTAGCGCCCCATGGGCCCGATATTCCGATCGATGCCCAGGATGATACGCTAGGTCTACCCGAGTTCGGACGGTTGACATTCCCATGTCCAACACCGACTGACTTCGGGAGCACTAAGCTCATAACGATTGCTCCCGACATTACATCCTGTCATTCCTACGCACTAAGAATCAATGTCTACGCATGGGGTGTGAGCTGTGGCTAAAGGATCAAACTCCCGTTTTATTTCCCCTTGGCCCGACGGTCAGAGGCGGTCTTTATCCCTCCAATGAAAATAAAATGCCCCGCGTAACCATCTAAATCCCTATATCCTATCGAAACCATAATCCTATGGTCGTACTAGGGAGAACCAACGAAGGTGTAGTGCCCTAGGAAGCCACTGCACATGTACTAGAGGGGGGGTGAATAGTATTTTTAAATAATAGGGAGAGTTATTCCTAATTATCGTGCAATTAACAAACAACAATGCGGAATAACAACGATCAACAAGAATAAATGCAAACGCAAACAAATGGTTTAATGGGTTCGGATCCACCCAAGTCTCCCCGACTTGTTCCCGGTGATCCTACGTCCCAACCACCCGGATCCCTTCCGGATACTTGAGTTAAAAAACCTCTAACCCAAGATTTCCAATATGACCACTTGCGAAAACCTCACAAGTGCAATCGACCTACAATCGATGACCGTGAATCCCACAAACTGGGATCACGCAAAACCTCTCACAACCGAGAGTATACAATTCAAATATAACTGAAATGAAATGCTTACCAACAAAATACCTATGCCTTGAGATTTCTTACCAAATTAGGGCAAAGAGGATTTTGATGGAGGAAGAGTCACCAAACCCTAGCTTCAAGAAGATGACCAGCAATGGAAGCCTAGGGATGAGATGATGACCTAGAATCAAGCCATTGGCTTGGAAGGCTCACAACCAATGAATCTCTCTTGAGGAATAAGAGTGAGGGAGAGATTCTTGAGAATGGGAGAGCTTGAAGATGAGAGTTGAAAGCTTCTCTTTGAATCAATAGAACTCTGGAAATAGCAGCCTTAGATCCTATGAAATAACCCCTCCAGGTATTTAAAGGATCAAGGGAAAAGAGAGAAAGAGACGTCGCTTTCAAATCTCCAACGGAACTAAATCTGAAGCAGACTAGTCGGTCAAAGAACAACCACTGACCGACTAGTTCATCAACTAGTCGGTCGGTGAAACAACATGAACTGACTAAGAGGTGAACCGTGAAGAGATGAAGATTTCAGACCTAGATAACTAGTCGGTCCAAGAAGACTTTCTGACCGACTAGTTTCACAACTAGTCGGTCGGTTAGTAAACTTAGACCGACTAAGAGTCAAAAACTAATAGTCTGAATACAAATGATTTAGTCGGTCCAAGAACAAATGTTGACCGATTAGATCAACAACTAGTCGGTCGCCAAACGTTCTTAGACCGACTAACGATAAATAGTAGCTCAGGAGAAAATTGGCATGTACAGTAAAGCTCAACTAGTCGGTCAAAGAAGCATCACTGACCGACTAGTTCACAAACTAGCCGGTCGGTGAGTCAACGTAGACCGACTAACTGTAAACAGTACTGAGCAAGAAAAGACAGACTGAAACTAGTCGGTCCAAGAAGCTTTGCCGACCGACTAGATCACCATCTAGTCGGTCAGTTCTTCTTCTTGAACCAACTAACATGCACAAGAAGTCCGAATCGAAGCGCGATGCTTCGAGAAAGTTTGTATGGACTTCAACTAAGATCCTAGAGCTAAGATAGGAGCGATATGAAGATATAAATCGTAAGACCAACTCAAGGCTTAACATTCTACGATAGAAGCTTAAAGACAATAAATAAAACTTGACGATACCGTCTTCAATAGCTTCAATCGAATCTTCATGACTTCAAAGAAGGTACAAAAGCTTCAACGAAGCTTTAGGCATGCGATCACGCGCTTTGAGAAGTCTTGAGACGTCGATTTGGATGTTCACATGAATTTGGCGACGATCTCCATAACTGCGCTCACAAATTGTTAGTTCATGATATATTTATGTTTGCTCATCATCCAAAACCAAATCCGGGGAGTCCAATACTCAACATTCTCCCCCTTTTTGGTGATGACAAACCAACATAAATAATAATAAAAAATAATGAACTAAATGGAATATACTTACTCCCCCTGCATTGATGACACATTAGTTCCATCTGAAATAATACGCACATACATCAAGCAGACGAGGAAAGTAAAAATTCAAATCCAATATTTGAAATTTAGGATTTGAAATCCATTTTTATATCTTAACTCCCCCTGAATCTAACATATCAAATTAGATTCATGGTAAATTATCATTTAGCACATGCCATTATTATATCTCTCCCCCTTTGGCATAATCCAAAAAGAGCGGGAGGAAGCCAATGACAATAAATCATGGCCAAATAATTCATTAAGCATGGGAGTCTAAGAATACGACCACGTTTCATATGACACCAAAATAAAATTCGAATAAAATCAAAGCGTGTCAATGAGACCATAGTCGAAAATCGAAAACTTAAATCATCAAAATATCAAATGTAAATTCACTTATTGATGAAATGAATTTACTCTCCAATATCAACATTTATAGCTATTTTAGTGCATGGAAAACAATTCTATGTTTTCATACAACTAAAGCTATTGAATCAAAATAAATCGTCGAGCGACGAAATCAATATCAAAGACATACATAAAATGTGCACAAAGGAATGAACCATCAGAAGCGTGGTGCACATCATAGAATATCAAATGTCACAATATCGATCGAAAATGAACATAAAGTAAAAGCACATCAAAACTAAGTGAAGTGTGCGATGAGAAGTGACAAGGTGATAAAATTAATACGAAAATCATCATAATAACTTTTAAAACATGTCATGCCAAAAATAGATATGAATTTCAAAGCATTTATGGCATTCACAATTCTATCATGCTAGGAGAAACAAAATGATACCAATGTAAAGAAATAGATTCTAACCAAGCATGCATTCAACCCTCATGGATACCAAATGTAATATCATACTTACAACATTAAGCTCCCCCTACATTGGTGCATTACCTAAGCACCATCAACTCCGTTTGAATGAAAGTCTTTGCAAATCGAGGAGTTGGTAGGGTTGGTATCCCACGGTGGATTGAACCTAGAAAACTTCATTTTGGTATCCAAAACCCCTTTTGGATCCAATGGGTTAGACAACTAATTTGAAATACGAAATTAAAATAATTGTAACCCATGAGTTAATGTAATCAAAATCAATTTTATAAATACATGCCTTGGTACCCATAACATGATCATAAACTCATGGTACCAAGCATTGAAGGGTTAAAGGAACTAACCCTTTGGAAACCAAGTCCACGAGGAACTTGACTTCCCAACATAATCATCATTCAAAATAATATCATTAATATATGATTTCACATACACATCCATAGCATCATCGCTAGTGTTCTTGGGACCCCAAATAGTGTACATTTTGGGAATCCTCTTCCTAGTGGTTGCATGCACAAAAGTTTGATTTCTATGTGGTGCATGTGGCCTAGGAGCATGGGATCTAGCAATAGTATGATGATGTGTGTATGCATGAGGATGATTATGAGAGTAGGCATGCACATGTGGATGAGATGTTTGAACATAAGCATTAGGATGTGCATGAGCATGATTACGTGCATGTGGGTGTCTCATATGAGTGTTTGCATGTGTTCGTGGGTGCGGAGCATAAAAATCATCATTAATATGAACCGGTGGAGTAGGATGTGTGTTCCTACGTGGCATAGCATGTGAGTACAAAAATGCATGACCCCTCTTTGGAGTTCCACCCAAAGTGGGTTTCTTTCCAATCGGGGGTGTGTACGAAGTGGAAGCACTATTGGTAGGAGAACTACCAATGGGGTGTTTGCTCCCACTCGTCGAGGCATCGGATGTCGGCCTAACAAAGGTGGTAGGCGATTTGGATGAGTCTCCCATCTTATACCCCAAGCCAATGTGGTGTTTGGCCGGAAGTAAGTCATTTAGGATATTATCCAAATGGCCCTTACCTTTATTGAAATCATTGATACGGCCTAACGTGCACTCATACTTCTCTTTGAGAGAATGCAAAGAAGCATCCAAAGTGGATACTTGCGATGTGAGTGCATAAACACGTGATTTGAGATTCTTATTCTCAATACTCAAAGTTGAGTTTTGAGACGTCAAATCCGCTATCACATGTTCATCCGATTTCTTAAAATGAACATGCTCAAGTTGAGATTTGAGGTTCTTCACCTCATTTCTCAACAAGCCATTATGAGTAAGCAAACTTGCTTTCTCATTGGCGAGTGTCTCAACAATGGTGTCATTGTTGGTGATGATAGACTTAGGAGAGGTTTGGAGGCTAACAAGTTCATCTTTGGTCTTATTATATCTATCTACTAATTTAGTAAATTTAGACCAAATTTCTTGGTTAGCTAACCTCATTTCTTCTATAGTAGGTTCTCCGCCTTCATCCTCGCTACCATCCTCGCTTTCATCCTCGCTATCATCGAAGGAGGACTTTTGACTTTTTGCCTCATCATTAGCCATGAAGCAAATTTTTGCTTTCTCCACTCTTCTATCATCCGACTCTCCGCTTGATGAATCCTCTTCGGAGTCGGTGAATGTGCCAACAAGCCCTTTCTTGTGCTTTCTCGACTTGTCATACTTAGATGCCTTCCCCTTCTCCTTGTGTTTGTAGAGAGGACAATCCGGTTTCATGTGTCCTGGCTTGTTGCATTTATAACACACGAGAGTAGAAGCATTAGTCGAAATAACTTTAGATTTACTCAAAAATTTACCTTTTCGGAAGAATCGATCGAATTTCCTTGCCATACGGGCAATGGATTCCATGTCCAATTCGTCTTCCGATTCTTCATCATCGGTAGATGGAGCGGCCTTGAATGCAATCGCCTTTTTCTTTGGCTCGTCTTGCTTCAAGTACGCCTTCATCTTTTCCCTCATCCGGATCTTACTATCCTTGCGTACCTCATAAGACAACAAGGTACCCATTAGTTGTACGACGGTATATTTATTCATGTCATTACCTTCCTCGATGGCGAAGGTACGCTTTTCCCAACATGATGGAAGACCGTCGATAATCTTTGAGCATTTCTCATTTTGGGTGTAGGTTTTCCCAAGAGCTTCCAAGTCGTTGGATATATCCACGAAGCGAGCATAGTACTCCTTCATGGTTTCACCCTGCTCCATATGAAACAACTCAAATTCTTTGTTAGCAACGACGAGTTTAGAGTCTTTTACCGTACTCGATCCTTCGTGCAATATGAGGAGTTGGTTCCATATTTGATATGCACTCTTACATGTGCATATCTTGTTGAAGTCCTCAGGCTCCAACGCACAATTCAAGGCATTCATTGCCTTGGCATTGGCTACTTCCGCGGCGACCTCCGCGGGAGTCCACTTCGCGAAATCTTCTTCGGAAGGCTCGACATACTCCGTCATGGTGGCTCTCCATAGTGAAGCGCTCCGGAGGAAAATTTGCATCCGGCATTTCCAGTACCCATAGTTGGTACCGTTGAAGTGTGGAGGCCTGACTGAGGATAGTCCTTCCATAACTGAAGAAGCTCCATCGCGGTTCTTGAAGACGTTGTAGTCGTTGTGAGTCATAGCTTTGAACTTTGGCTATATGTAGCATTGAACCTTGGCTCTGATACCAAATGTAGTGCCTTAGGAAGCCACTGCACATGTACTAGAGGGGGGGTGAATAGTACTTTTAAATAATAGGGAGAGTTATTCCTAATTATCGTGCAATTAACAAACAACAATACGAAATAACAACGATCAACAAGAATAAATGCAAACGCAAACAAATGGTTTAATGGGTTCGGATCCACCCAAGTCTCCCCGACTTGTTCCCGGTGATCCTACGTCCCAACCACCCGGATCCCTTCCGGATACTTGAGTTAAAAAACCTCTAACCCAAGATTTCCAATATGACCACTTGCGAAAACCTCACAAGTGCAATCGACCTACAATCGATGACAGTGAATCCCACAAACCGGGATCACGCAAAACCTCTCACAACCGAGAGTATACAATTCAAATATAACTGAAATGAAATGCTTACCAACAAAATACCTATGCCTTGAGATTTCTTACCAAATTAGGGCAAAGAGGATTTTGATGGAGGAAGAGTCACCAAACCCTAGCTTCAAGAAGATGACCAGCAATGGAAGCCTAGGGATGAGATGATGACCTAGAATCAAGCCATTGGCTTGGAAGGCTCACAACCAATGAATCTCTCTTGAGGAATAAGAGTGAGGGAGAGATTCTTGAGAATGGGAGAGCTTGAAGATGAGAGTTGAAAGCTTCTCTTTGAATCAATAGAACTCTGGAAATAGCAGCCTTAGATCCTATGAAATAACCCCTCCAGGTATTTAAAGGATCAAGGGAAAAGAGAGAAAGAGACGTCGCTTTCAAATCTCCAACGGAACTAAATCTGAAGCAGACTAGTCGGTCAAAGAACAACCACTGACCGACTAGTTCATCAACTAGTCGGTCGGTGAAACAACATGAACCGACTAAGAGGTGAACAGTGAAGAGATGAAGATTTCAGACCTAGATAACTAGTCGGTCCAAGAAGACTTTCTGACCGACTAGTTTCACAACTAGTCGGTCGGTCAGTAAACTTAGACCGACTAAGAGTCAAAAACTAATAGTCTGAATACAAATGATTTAGTCGGTCCAAGAACAAATGTTGACCGACTAGATCAACAACTAGTCGGTCGCCAAACGTTCTTAGACCGACTAACGATAAACAGTAGCTCAGGAGAAAATTGGCATGTACAGTAAAGCTCAACTAGTCGGTCAAAGAAGCATCACTGACCGACTAGTTCACAAACTAGTCGGTTGGTGAGTCAACGTAGACCGACTAACTGTAAACAGTACTGAGCAAGAAAAGACAGACTGAAACTAGTCGGTCCAAGAAGCTTTGCTGACCGACTAGATCACCATCTAGTCGGTCAGTTCTTCTTCTTGAACCAACTAACATGCACAAGAAGTCCGAATCGAAGCGCGATGCTTCGAGAAAGTTTGTATGGACTTCAACTAAGATCCTAGAGCTAAGATAGGAGCGATATGAAGATATAAATCGTAAGACCAACTCAAGGCTTAACATTCTACGATAGAAGCTTAAAGACAATAAATAAAACTTGACGATACCGTCTTCAATAGCTTCAATCAAATCTTCATGACTTCAAAGAAGGTACAAAAGCTTCAACGAAGCTTTAGGCATGCGATCACGCGCTTTGAGAAGTCTTGAGACGTCACTTTGGATGTTCACATGAATTTGGCGACGATCTCCATAACTGCGCTCACAAATTGTTAGTTCATGATATATTTATGTTTGCTCATCATCCAAAACCAAATCCGGGGAGTCCAATACTCAACAGAAGGGGCTTCCACCAATGTCCCAGATTAGGAAACTACTCACTATTTATTGCAAGAGATTCAATAACACAAATTTCAGCCATCAAAATTAAGATCAAGTAATAGAATACTAGAGCAAATGGTATTAAAACACAATATCAAAGTATTAGAAAGATCAAAGAACTTACAAAGCAAGTTTAATTGAAAGCAGCCAAAAACCCCTAAAAACAGTTAAGAAAATGGGATCCTCATTTTCTGGGAAACCTAGGACTATATATACATTCTGGCAAGATGCCAGGGAATATTCCCAGAAGAAGACAAAAATAATCGTCTAACTGATCGGTTGAAACATCAACCGATCGATTGAGACATTGGGAAAATCAGTCTTCAACTTCTGAAATACTCCATCCGATCACTGAACCAATCGGGTGAAGTCGTTGTGTTCTTGAGCTTGCGAAGAAATGCTACAGGTGACCCGATCGGTTGACTTGGTGACCCGATCGGTTGACTTGTCAACCGATCAGGTGGAGTTCGGCTCAGAAAACAGAGAGGACTGTTGCGACCACCCGATCACTGAACTGATCAGGTGGGATCTGCTTCATCCATGCCTTCTGCTTGGGTCTGATACGCATGCACGAACCGATCGGGTGGATCTGTCCACTCGATCGGTTGAGGGCAGATACATGCTCTAACTTGATGTTTGGCCCTCAGGTTCTTGTGCGATACCTCCCGTTGCTCCGGGGACTCATGATATTTGCTTTATATGTCCCCTGTGCTGGCAATCTCCTGCAAATACACACAAACACAAAGAAAGTGAAAAGAAACTAAAAATCACAAAAAGACAAACTTAAAATAACGAAAAACGATGGGAAATCACGTAGAAGACGTGTGTGAATATATAAAATATAAATGCACGTCAGTCACCCGTTGTTTCTGTCGGATGACAGAGGCCAGGGCCCGATCGCGTCGTTTGTCTATAATTTCTAGGTTGATTTCTAGGCCTTCCACATTCCTTTCTTTGTCGAAGTGTCTGAGTCGAAGTGACTCCTTGCCTACTTTGACAGGAACGATCGCCTCGGCACCGTAGGCAAGCATGAAGGGCGTCTCCCCCATTGCTTCCTTGTGGGTCGTTCTGTATGACCAGAGTATTCCAGGGAGTTCTTCTGGCCATGCTTCGTGTGCCTCCCCCACTTTTTTACGAAGCGGTTTGAGGATGCACTTGTTGGCAGCCTCTGCCATCCCATTGGTCTGGGGGTACGCCACGGAGGCGAATATGAGCTTGATCTTTCAATCTGAACAGAACTTTTTAAACCCCGAGCAGTTGAACTGCTTCCCATTGTCGGTGACATTGGATCGAGGGATCCCGAATCTATAGATGATGGACTTCCATACGAAGCTTTTTGCCTTTTTCCAGCTGATGGTGGCCAAGGGTTCAGCCTCGATCCTCATGAAGTAGTATACTACCATGATCAGGAACTTCATCTGCCCGCTCGCGGGATCAAATGGGCCAAGAATGCCCAACCCCCATTTGGCGAAGGAGATGTGGTTGATTATTGGTACGAGCTCGGCCAGGGGTAACAAACTGAGCTTTGCAAACCTCTGGCACTCCGAGCACTTCCGGATGTATTACACCGAGTCATCGACCAAAGTTGGCCAATAGTACCTCTGCCTTAGGATCTTCAGCGCGATCGTCTTGCCCCCGTGATGGTTTCCACAAAGCCCTTCATGGATCTCCCGGACGACGTAGTCTGCCTCCCATGGTCCAAGGCATTTGAGGTAGGGAAGGACATCTGTCTTTGTACAGTGTCTCCTGTACAGTACTCCCTCGTGGATCACGTACCTAAGGGCTCTTCGCTCCAGATTTCGGTGCTCCTCTGGGTCCGTAGGGACCTCGCCAGTGGCAAGGAACCGAATGAGCGGGTCCATCCAGGTAGGTTCTCCTTCGATGTTCATCAGCTCATATCCTCTTGTGCTGGGGGTTTGGAGGCTCTTGACGTAGATAGCGCGACCCAACTCTTTGAGGGAAGAGGAGGCCAATTTAGAGAGGGCGTCGGCACAGGCGTTTTCTGAGCTTGGCATGTGGAGGGTCTCGGCATGTATGAACTTGGATACTTCGAGCTTGGCTGATGCAAGATAGCATTGCATCGTTTCTTCTCTAGCTGTGTAATCCCTATGTAGTTGGATGATTATGAGTCTGGAGTCACTGAGGAGGTGTATTGTGTCTGCCCCCAGTGCCCGAGCCAGCTTCAGTCCGTTGATGGCGGCCTCGTACTCCGCCACGTTGTTGGTGGCCGAGAATTCGAACCAGATAGCGTATTCTACCGTGTTCCTGTCAGGGGATCGGATGACGATGCCAGCCCTGCTGCCTGTCTTGGTTACAGATCTATCTACGTGGATGACCTAGGCGTCCTTATTTTCTGGATGAACATCAGGAGCGATATCAGTCGAAAGAAAGGATAAGGGACGAGGTGTTATCAAGTCTGGGCTTGCTCCGTCGAAAGGCATTATGTCCCCAAGGGTACATTCGGCGATGAAGTCTGCCAGTACTTGTCCCTTGATGGATGTCCTCGACTTGTACCTAATGTCAAATTCACTCAGCTCGACCCCCCCAGTTCAGCATCCTTCCCATTCGATCAAACCTCTTAAGGTTTTGTTCAAGCTGGGAGTCGGTTAGGACCAAGATGTGTGTGCTTGGAAGTAGGGCCAGAGTCGTCGTGCTGAGAGGACGAGGGCGTAGGCTAGTTTCTCCATGGGGCTGTACCGCCCATCCGCATCTTGTAGGATTCGGCTGGTGTAGTAGACTGGTCACTGCACTCCGGCATCCTATTTGATCAGCACAGAACTCATCGCTTCCCCGGTGCTAGCCAAGTATAGGCTCAGCGGCTCCCTATTCCTTGGCTTGGTGAGGAGTGGGGGTTGCGGAGGTATTCCTTCAGCTCAGCGATTGCTCGGGCGTAGCTCTCGTCCCATTCCATGGCTTTTCTTTTCCCGTCCGGCGTGGTGAGAGCCCTCCTTAGAACTCGAAAGAATGGGATCGATCTCTCTGCTGATTTGGGAAAAAAATGCCCAATTCCTTGATCTGGCCATTCAGCCTTTGCAGCTCCTTGATAGTTGTCGGCTCTTTCATGTTGATCATGTTAGATACAACGTGTAGTTGGACACAACGATTGATGACTTCGTGTTTGATGATAACAAACGTATGTGAACGATTTGATGTGTGTACTAAGTGTTTTCAGGAGTGGGAAGCTCGTAAATACTCAAAGGATGGCCTAGTCAAAGTGATGGAGAAAATTGCTATACACATGAAGACTTGGTCAAAGATGGAGAAAATTACAATTCATATGCAAAGAAGACTTGGTCAAAGATGGAGATATAAAGAGTGTCTCATTCATATCAATTGGTGATTACTCCAAATCTCATGCAAATCAATTTGTGATTAAATGAGATCCTATTCGAATCCATTGCCATTCATATTTCAAATCCTCTTCAAATCCTCTTCAAATTCCAAATCCTATTGTGATTGAAAGAGATCTTCCATATGATTATTTCAAATCTTATACTAGTTATGATTCCATCCGATCACCGAGTTTTATGGGATTCTATTTGAGCCTAATTGATCCCCTATTCATCTATATAAACCCCATCCAAAGGAGAGAAAAGTGGGGATGCAACAAAAAATAAAAAGCATGCGGCCAACACTTTAGAATACCCCATTGCCGCAACTTACAACACATCCCAAAAACCCTTGCCTATTCCTCCATTGCCAAGATCTTCATCTCTCCTAGGCTGCAACACTTCAATATCTCATCCTCTAAGCCGCAACCAAGGCCAAAGCAAACCCAAGGGAAACTCCAAGGCCGCAACTTTTGGCTTCAAAGCTCCTTGCTGCAACAAAGCCATTAACAAGCGTCCATCTTCAATTGAGCCGCAAATTTTGACCTCCCATGTGCAAATGATCTCCATGCCGCAAGCTTGACATCTTACGAGGTACTTCCTCCTATAAATCCTTCAATTACAAGCTACAAAGTTACTCTTCAAACATCAAGGCCCAAGGGTAGCCGAAATGTTTGACTACATCTTCTCCCTATAGCCGCAAATATTGACTTCTCCAAAGGGTGGCCGGACACACAATTTTGAGAGCAAAAGGTCTTATAAGCAACAAGCTCCATATTCCTCATAGCCGCAATTATTTACCAAGGGAAACTCTCATTGCGCAACATCATCCAAGGGGAGACAAACTCAACCATTGCTAGCCCAGACTTCAGAGCATCATCCAATAGCAGAGGCTAAGAGGGATTGACGACTACATCTTGTCCGATCAGATCTGACCAATGGTGAATGACAGAGACTGTGACATCTACACGAACTGAGCTCTTCTGAACTCAATATTTATTTTACATTCGTGTATTGGTGTGTTGATCTTTGTAGGTGACTTTTTCATTCTTTTGGGGTCTTGTCTAGTCGGTGCTAAACAAGAGGGTCATGACTAGTCGGTGCTAGTCAAGAGAGAGAATTTACTAGATTAACAATGTTTGGCACTTTGGTAAGTGCGGTACGAACTTGGTGAGCGTAGAGTCGGTGCTCGTAGTGCTTTAGTTGTACCCTTGACATATTAATGCTAGTATCTGCTTTGGGGCTGGAGTAGCTCATTGGTGCGACCAAACCAGGGTAAATCTATCTGTGCACTCTATGATTGTCTTTATTTTATCTGCATCTAATTATTTATGCTGATAACTGCCTGTGTTCTCGAAGAATTTTTATTAGCATATTCACCCCCTTTAGGCTTAGATTCA
>JAULAV010003905.1:0-25001 GCA_030789695.1 Scilla litardierei
AGTACATATGGAGAACTTTTCAAGAAAAATCAACCAAAGCAAATCCCCTTTTCCTTGTAACATTACATCATGCAGGATTGATTGTCCACACCTCATTAAAAATGATTTCAAGTTACCACTTCCAAAATATAGCATATAAGGACTCTTAGACGTGGGGTGGCAGTGCTTGACGGGTATAACACCAACGATAAAGTTTACTCTTAAAGCATATGTTGGATACCCGTGGGTTGTATCGTTGCCATGGATCGTATCTATTTTTCATACGAAGCTCTTTTCCTTTCACATTTATTCTTTGTGTTGTTTATTTGTGCAATTCTTTTGAGCTCTAATTTTTATCCAATGCACGACACATCATATTCCGTAGAATTTCAGTAAATTTATCCTCCTATAACCACTTATCATTATTTCATGAAAGATATCTCCATATGTTCAACAACATTTAATTCTTGTGGAAGTGGAAAATATAGGTGTAGAAATCAAGTTATGCAAATCAATGGACATGTCATGGTTACTTAGAGAGTCTAATATGCTCATATAGTTGTAACAATAATACATCAATTTCTACATGGATATGAATATCATTCATTAATATCATTTTAATGAGCAAAAGAGGAATACACAATATGCACAATTTTTATAGCTTTTTAAATATTTCTTTAAATAATAAAATACGGTCTCCTAGCAAGCAAAAACTAGCACACAAATAAAAAAATCAAGCACACAGAAAAGCAAGAAATCTCATACTAGTTTTTATCCATTATTCCCACTTCTAAAGGAAGAGGACAAAAATGATCCTCAGCTAAAGGTTTGGTGGATATGTCTACAAACTGTGATTCCGTGGGAACGAACTCTACAGACACATCCTCTTTAGTGAGATCATCCCTAAGAAAGTGATGTCTTACGTCAATGTGTTTAGTACAAGAGTGGTGTACGGGATTGCTAGAGAGATCTATGGCACTCTTTTTATCACATCTAAGAGGGACTCTCCTAAGAGCCAGTCTGTAGTCAGATAATGTTTGCATCATCTATAATACTTGGGCACAACAACTCCCTAAGGCAATATAATCTGCTTCAGTAGTGGAAAGTGCGACACTATTTTGCTTACGACTAGACCATGAAATTAGAGAGTGTCCTAGAATAAAACATGTGCCACTAGTGCTCTTTCTATCAATTAGAATCCGTGCATAGTCTGCATCAGAATAATCCATCAACTCAAAATTACCACTAGAGGGATACCAAATGCCTAAAGTTGATGTGCTAATGAGATACCTAAAGATCCTCTTAATGGATTTTAAATGAGACTCTCTTGGGTTGGCTTGAAAGCGTGCACATAGGCATACAACAAACAGTATATCTGGCCTAGAAGCAGTCAAGTATAACAAGGAACCAATCATACCTCGATAGAGCTTTTGGTCCATGTCGACTCCTTGTTCATCTTTGTCCATTTTCATGGAGGAGCTCATTGGCGTTCCAATTCCTTTAGACTTCTCTATCCTGAACCATTTCAGAAGTTTCTTGATGTACTTGGTTTGGTATATAAAGATGCCTTCTTTTCCTTGCTTTAGTTGGAACCCCAAAAAGTATTTCAGCTCTCCTACAAGGCTCATCTTAAATTGGTCCTGCATGACTTTCTCAAACTTTTGACAGAGAAGATCATTAGTAGCACCATAAATTATGTCATCAACATATATTTGTACAATAAGAAAATCAGCAGATTCATGCAACATGAAAATGTATTGTCTGCACTACCCTTTTTAAAATCATTTTCCAACAAATATGTGCTAAGACGGTCATACCAAGCCCTTGGAGCTTGCTTGAGACCGTACCAAGCTTTTTCCAATTTGTAAACATGGTGTGGAAAATTATGACTGTCAAATTCGGGGGGTTGTTCGACAAAAAATATCTTCTTTTAGGTAGCCATTAAGAAAAGCACTTTTTACATCCATTTGTTTTAGTTTGAGCCCTTAAAACTTGCGAAAGCTAGCAAGATTCTAATGGACTCTAACCTAGCAGTTGGAGCAAAAGTTTCATCCACATCAGTTCCTTCAATTTGATTATAAACTTTAGCTATCAATCTTGCCTTGTTTCTAATAGCATTACCATATTCATCATGTTTATTTTTAAACACCCATTTTGTGCCAACTACAGGATAATCAGTGGGTCTTGGTACTAATTTCCAAACATTATTCCTAACAAATTGATTCAATTCATCTTGCATGGCCAAAACCCAACTTTCCTCTTCTAAAGCAATTTTTATATTTTTAGGCTCTACTTCTGAAATAAAATCCCCATAAATACATAGAGCACAAAGATTTCTGAAAGAGGAACGAGTACCTTTTAGGCCAAAATTGACCGAGACAGTTGTCAAGCTGACGTAGGCTCAAGATGCTGAGCCAGAGCCTCGTCAGCAATTAGAGTGGGACCCTTGGTTGGAAGAACCAGGGTCGAGTGATGGTAGTTGGAGATGATGCGACCTTCGATCGACCTTCGAGCGATAGTTGTGTCGATCGTTCGAGGCTAGGAAGCTTAACGTCGACCTTCGACGTTAGATGATGACGGTAGATCTGCACCACAAGGACTCGTTAAGGGGGTCAGATCTGGGTTCCGACCCAAATCGTCTCCGATGCTTAAGTTAGTATGGAACTTATGGAAGAGAGGGATCTTGATGCAGTTGAGATCGACCCACGGAGGTTCGTCTCAAAACTGACGGGCAAGCTCGAATATAAGAAATGTAAGCTGAGAAAGTAGAGTTCTATGTCTTAGACCTCGTACATTGGAGATGGGACTCTTTCCTCTATTTATAGACGTTCAGGGTCACTTTGGAGACGTTGGGAAGATAACGGCCACCCATAATGGGGCCATGATCTCCCCCATTAATAGAAATAAATGTTGCACACGTCCCCCAGATTCCCGAGTCTACATTTAATCCCACGTTCGAGTGAGACAGACCCAACGGTCGACTGGCCATTTGGGCTTTGACTGAGTTGACATCGGGCTTCTTTGGTGGGCCGGTGGGCCTAGTCATCTGTCGACCGAGTTGTCTCAAATGCTGAACCAATGACTCAATAATGGCCCCCCGTCGCATGACCTTGGAGGATCTATCTGCTGAAGTCAAGTGACGTTACAACTCATTTAATGGGGCTTAGCAGTCGAGAAAATAGCACTTGTGTTCTAGGCGCCAAAACGCCCGCCTCGTCGATTCAGATGATTTACCGGTTTGAAATCCAAGACATTCTGGGCTCTTGGATCTTTGACACGCGTTCCATCATGCAGTTGTTATCTCGCCCATATATGACGGTTCCAGCGGTGAAGTGCCGAAGTACCGTCTTCATTCTCTCGATTCAGGCTCTCCTTCTCTCGAAAGCAATGGCTTCATCCTCTATCTCTGTCTCTGGAAGAAATGTGGTCACATGCATTCAGAAGAATCAGGAAGGGGTCATGGAGCCGGGCTTGCTGGAAAATGTGAGGTCCAAAGTCAAGGCCAGCCAAATTGGCGAGCTTTAGAGGAGCTACATCCGTCTTGATTATCAAATCAGGCTACCTGGAAGGGATGAGAGGGCTCATCGTCCTAGCAATCGAGAGGCGGGGGTTTACGTAAAAGCCTTCGAACGAGACCTTCGGTTTCCCATGCATCCCTTCATGTGGTACTTCCTAGTACTTTGAACATTTCTCTCTACTAGTTGATGCCGAACGACATCGGCATGTTGATGGGCTTTATAGTTCTGTGCGTGACGAAGGAAATTGAACCATCCATGCGTCTGTTCAACCACTTCTTCTCGATCCATCCACTTAAGACCCTGGGGTGGTACACGATAATGACCCGTCGAGGTAGGAAGCTGCTGGAATATCTTTCCACCTCCAATCCCAAGTGGAAAGAAGAGTTTGTGTTTGTGGTCTTCCAAGGGAGGTAAGCTTCTGCACCAGTTGGGGCGTCCCTGATTTGGGGTCTGCCGAGGATAAGCCGCTGACCATCGAGGAGAACAAAGCTGCCAACACTTTGAAGAGTCTGCCAGAGGGCATGAGGTCGATCGAGTGGCTATGGTCGAACTACGTGTTGCATCGGACCGTGTGGACGAAAGGTTGGTTCAACCGAGCTCACCAACTGTTCGACCCTTGTTACTTGACCTAACTTGTTTGTTGCTCTGGCAGGTATGTCCAGTGTGGATTATCTTGATTACAGAACCACCTCTCGCATTGCTGAGAATACAACCTTCCACGGGATAGGGCTATCGTGGAGAGGGTCGATTATGAGCAGCTTGCATCAATAGCCGTTCATGCCAGCGTCCAGGTAATTATCGTTCGGGCCTCTATCGATGCGGATATTAGCGTGCAAGCTGACCATTGAGTGCTGTCTGTAGGCTCTTGTGGCAATCGTAGTGTTGCGTCTTCGAGCTCTGGTGGTGACCGATCATGGTGTTACCCTGGAGGCCGTTAAGTCGAGAGTGGGGAAGTCTCAGGATGAGCTAGAAAGAATCAGCCTCCTCTCCGAGACGAGGTTAGACCGCATTTAGAAACTTGAGCAGAAGCTAAGAGAGTCTTGTAGGAGGGAGGCTGAACAAATCGCCTCAAGAGAGAGATCGAAAGATGCTCTGCTGGAAGAGAGAGTCGAAGCAGAGGTCATTGCGGAGAAGGAAATTCGGGATTTCACGGATTCATTTTCCGACTTCGACGAGCTGTATAAGCAAGGTTATGAGCGATGCCGATTGGAGATGAAGAACCGATTTCCTGACCTCTCCGTGGAGATCGACGAGATCTTGGTGAGATTTTCGGACCTCGGTGAGGATGAGTCGAGCCAAGGCGATGATTAGTCGAGCCGAGTCATGGAGGAGGCAGCTTCCATGGAAGAGGCTATCACCATGGCCAGAGACGAAGCAAGAGCGGGCGCTACGGGGGCCCCCAGAGTCTACAGCTATGCTGGATGGAGATCAAGGGCCTGAACGGCCGCTGTAAGATCTCGACGCTTTAGTTTTAGGCCTAACTGTAGAAACTTTTGAATGTATATGGGGTGATGTAAATGAAAACAATGTTTTGCAATGGAAAGTGACAGGAGAATTGGCCTGTGTATCCTTATATGCCACTGCCTCTCTTTATTTGTTGTCGCTCACACCCCCTGGTGGTCTTAATGCCTGATGGTCCCTTTCGATGGGTTAGGTGCTGCTTCGGGGTGATCGAGGATAAACCATCGAACCATATTTCGAATTTGACCACCATGTTCCCTGGTGAGGGAGAGATTCACCCAACTCATGGTTGATAAAATGGGAGTCGCTCGGTGGCGAAGGGGTGGCCCTTCGACTTATGGTTGAAGAAGTTATGGGAGAATCGTTCAGTGGCAAAGGGGTGGCCCCTTCGACTTTTGGCTGACACTAGTTTATGAGAGTCATTCAGTAGAGAAGGGGTGGCCCCTTCGACTTATAGTTGACGCTCGTTTAGGGAGAGTTGTTCAGTAGCGAAGGGGTGACCCTTCGACTTACGGCTGATGCTCGTTCTAGGAGAGTCACTCAGTGGTGAAGGGGTAGCCCCTTCAACTTACGGCTGATACTCGTTTTTAGGAGAGTCCGTCAGTGGCAAAGGGGTAGCCCCTTCGACTTATGGCTGACGCTTGTTATAGGAGAGTCGCTCAGTGGTGAAGGGGCAGCCCCTTCGACTTACGGCTGACACTCGTTTTAGGAGAGTCGCTCAGTGGCGAAGAGGTGGCCCCTTCGACTTACGACTAACGCTCATTTGTGAGATTTGTTCAGTGGCAAAGGGATGGCCCTTTGACTTATGGATGACGCTCGTTTAGGAGAGTCATTCAGTAGCGAAGGGGGAGCCCCTTCGATTTACAGATGACGCTCGTTTATGGAGAGTCATTCAATAACGAAGGGGTGACCCATTCGACTTACTGCTGACGCTCGTTCTAGGAGAGTCGCTCAGTGGTGAAGGGGTAGCCCCTTCAATTTATGGATTACGCTTGTTTTTTCGAGAGTTGTTCAGTGGCGAAGGGGTAGCCCATTCGACTTACGGCTGACGCTCATTCTAGGAGAGTCGCTCAGTGGCGAAGGGGTAGCCACTTCGACTTACGGCTCACGCTCGTTCTAGGAGAGTTGCTTAGTGGCAAAGGGTGTAGCCCCTTCAACTTACGGTGGATGCTCGTTTTTAGGAGAGTTGTTCAGTGGCGAAGGGGTAGCCCCTTTGACTTACGGCTGACACTTGTTTTAGGAGAGTTGGTCAGTGGCGAAGGGGTGGCCCCTTCGACTTACGGCTGACGCTCGTTTTTAGGAGAGTTGGTCAGTGGCGAAGTGGTGGCCCCTTCAACTTACGGCTGACGCTCATTTAGGAAGAGTTGTTTAGTGGTGAATGGGTAGTCCCTTCGACTTACGGCTGATGCTCGTTTTAGGGAGAGTCATTCAATAGCGAAGGGATGGCTTCTTCGACTTACGGCTGATGCTCGTTTTAGGAGAGTCGTTCAGTGGCGAAGGGGTAGCCCCTTTGACTTACGCTCGTTTTAGGAGAGTCGTTTAAATGGTGAAGGGATAGCCCCTTCGACTTACGACTGATGCTCGTTTTAGGAGAGTCGTTCAATGACGAAGGGGTGGCCCCTTCGACTTACGGCCGACGCTCATTTTTAGGAGAGTCGTTCAGTGGCGAAGGGGTGTCCCCTTTGACTTACGACCGATGCTCATTTTAGGAGATTCGCTCAGTGGTGAAGGGGTGGCCCCTTCAACTTACAACTGACGTTTATTTTAGGAGAGTCATTCAGTGGTGAAGAGGTATCCCCTTCGACTTACGGCTGACGCTCGTCTTCAGTAGAGTCGTTCAGTGGCGAAAGGGTATCCCCTTTGACTTATGTCTGATGACCATTTAGAAAGAGTCGTTCCGTAGCGAAGGGGGGCCCCTTCGAATTACGGCTGACGCTCGTTTAGGGAGAGCCGTTCAGTAGCAAAGGAGCGGCCCCTTTGACTTACGGATGACGCTCTTTTTTAGGAGCCAATTACCTTAACGTAAGTTTAGTTTCCCCAAAAACCTCCCGAGGATCGGATCCTCTTCGAGGGGAGTTTTGAAGGGATAGTTTCTGTAGACTTTACGAAGACTTATGGAAGCAAAACTTTATTTGATGAAAGAGATATGCTTTAGAAAAATGAAAAAGGCGTACAAGTGTTTTTCGATCGATGTCGGAGATGTTGCCGTTCATTGCCCCTTTTATTTGCCTCAAGTCTTGGATGGCGCATTAGTCGACCACCTTGGTGACAGGAGATCCCATCACTTGTCCTTCTATTTTGAAGATCCTTCCTTGCTGGGTGGATCATTGTCCGGGTCTTTGGGGTGTCCTTGCTTGACTAGGGCATCGATCTCTTTCTTGAGAATCCAACAGTTGTTTGTGTCGTGCCCACAGTCATTGTGATATTTGCAGAATTTGAGGTCGTTTCTCTTCTCGTATTTGCCCTTCTTTGCAGCCTCTTGGATCAGCTCTTCTCGTGGGGGCGTGGACGAGGACTTCTGCCTTAGGGGCGACGGTTTAGCGTAGGTAGTACGCTCCTTGCTTCGAGGGATCCTCTCCCTGGGCCTCTTTTCTCGAGACTCCTGGCGAGGGGTCCCCGAGTTTGGTTTCTCCCGCCTCGTGTCTCTGCGGTGGGAGGGAGACTCTTCGCATTAGCTCCAGCCGGTTGTTTCGCCTCCTCGGAGGAAGTGAACCGATCTGTTATATTGAGCATCTCTGCGACGGTGTTAGGAGAGCTGGTGAAGGGCCATCCTTAGATGTTTGTTCCAGACAGCCTGGGTAAGCACCGCTATGACGGTCACGTCCGGTGTCTCCTCTACATCGAGCCTCTCGTAACTGAATCTCTGGACGAAGGCTCGGATTGAATTGTTTTCATTTTGTTTGAGCGAGAAGAGGTGGGATGTCCTCTTCTTAGCACGTCGTTCGACGACAAATTGCTTGCAGAATATTTCTGCTAGTTCGTCAAACGAGTCGATGCAGCCGTCGGTAGCCCTTCGTACCAGCTTTCTGCCCTCTTGAATAGGGTAGCATGGAAGCTCTACAATGGTATGGCTCGTCGGCCCTATGGAGTAGCATGACATTCAAATACTTATGAATGTGTGACCATGGGTCGCCTCTTCCATCATAAGCTGGTAGAGCAGGGAGCTTGAACTTGGGAAGAAAATGAGTAGAGAGGATATTCTCTTTCTGGGGGTTCTTACGAATTGCAGTTTGGACCAATATGGATCCTCCTGCTCCAGGTTGTGAGAAATTGGCTCATGAGGACCGGTTCAGGGTCTCGTCCATCCTCATGAATCCACCTGCAGGGTTTAGTGGGATATCACCTGGAAGAGCCCCATACATTACCTGATCTAGGATGTTGCGAGTTGCCGCCCGGTAATTGGAGGGGTTGGGTTCCCCCTGGAGAACGAAAGGTTGATTATCGACCCCCACTTCATTGTACTGGTGGGCCGGGGCTCGAATTGTGGAGGTTCATTTCCGGTTGATCTGCCCTTGGGTCTCATAGCTCTCGGAGGAAAGCTGAGCCCTTGGTTGGCGTCAGGTTCGGGTTTGGCAACGACTCATTTACTGGGGATGGGCTCCCTATGTTTTGGCATATTAGAGTCGCCAATGTGCCTAGGCTCCAAACGATCTGCTCGGTAAACTGGGTGAACTCCTTTCGAGTCGCCCCATGCTCCTTAAGGCCTCTGTTGGTCGCGGTGGTGGTGTTGTGGAGAACGCGACGTCCTCCACCAAGACTATGTTTGCTCTTGGCTTTTCCTTCAGACCTTTGACCAGTCTGGCATTGATGGGTCCAGCAGTCATAGCTTCTGGATTGCTTTGGGATGTCAAGCTGGTTAACTCTTCCAACAGACTGTGCCAAACTGTTAAGACCAAAATTGACCGAGACAGTTGTCAGCTGACTATGCTGAGTCGAAGCCTCGTTAACAATTGGAGTGGGACCCTTAGTTGGAAGAACCAGGTTCGATTAATGGTAGTTGGAGATGATGCAACATTCGATCGACCTTCGAGCAATAGTTGCGTCGATCGTTCGAGGCTGGGAAGCTCGACATCGACCTTCGACGTTAGATGATGACTGTAGATTTGCACCACAGGGACTCGTTGGGGGGTCGGATCTGAAGGATTTTGATGGACCCTTAGGGCACAATTCCATGCCCGTCCTACGTCAGACGGACTATAGAAGAAAAAATAAAGCAGCGGAAATAAATAAAACGTTAAATTATTTAACGATGGCCCTAAGGCAACAAGACCCTAAGCCAGTTTCTATGCTAACTTGGGATGGATATGACCCTCCAAGAAAGATCTAAAGCTACTGCGACATAATAATTAAACAAAGCTTAATTAACCACATACCGGGAACCATGCTAGCACCGGCAAGATGTACCGAATCGCCTTTCACTCCCCAAGCTTGCCGCCTCTGCACACACGAACCGATCCACCCGTAGCGAGCCGACACTGTGCCTTTGGGCCAATCACTTGTCGAAGAAATTTTCACTTAAGCTCGATCCAACGTCTTCGACTTCAGATCAAAATTCAAATCATCCACGTCATTTTGCTAGAACGAACGTGAAGGAAATGGAAGAAAATGGGAGAGAATAATTTCTGTCTCGAATTTTAAGCGTGCCCAAAACTTTTGTAAGCTTCTCAATTTTCAGAGAGGTGGTGCAAGTTTTCAAGGAGAGTGTAGGCCCCTATTTATATAGGCGGCCGGCTCTTCACTTCTCATCATATTCGATTTGGGACTAAATTAAAATTAGAGAATTAATTAAGTTAGTTTGTCGTTCATAAAGGCTAAACTTTAGCGAATTAATTCTCCCTCACCGTTGAGCTTTAGAAATGATACAACCTATCAATTCGAAGAGCTATGAATGGTGAACGCATAGGAACGAACGACGACGAATTCCGACTTCGTTTGACCCCTCAAACAATTGCTCAAAATTGAGCAAAAAGTCAAAATTTGGCTAATTCGTAGCCGTCACAACCCTCCTAGGGTTTTTGGAAGTTTGGGCCTCTTAGGTGGGGCCACGGCCAACTAGGCACACCCAGTTCAGTCTGGGCGCCAGCCCGTGCCTGGGCACGCAAGCTGACCCACTAACTACAGTGTGGGGGGTTTGACCCGCCCGCTACAGTGCGGGGGGGGTTGACCCACCCGCACAGTGGGTGGGTTAAGCTGGCCGCTCGCATTTGCAGGCAGCGGGTTGGGCTCAGCCCGCCCGTTGGGCGGCTTCAGGCCAGAGCCCGCCAAGCGGGCTCTGGCCTGAGCCCGCTTGTTTGGCAGGCTGGGCTTTGATGTGTCCATATTTTACATCATTTTCATATCATATTTCCATCGCATTGCATGTCATCCCCATGTCCAAATCCCACTTTTTACCGCGATTTTGGTATTTCTGACGATATTTCGAGTTTCGTAGTATATTTTGAGTTTTCAGGGATTTTGGAGCGATTTGGACCCCCGCCTGGGCATGTACACATCCGACGTGCTCATGAGCCTGATGGCAGGGCTTTGGAGGAGTTCGCCGTGTTCTCAGAGCTGTTGGAGGAGAGAAGGAGTAGAAGAAGGAGAAAGAGAGCAGACAGAGAGAGAGTTGCTGCAGCATAGAGCTTTCCCAGAAAATGCTCGGCCCGAGTAGCTTGCTGTTCGAGCCGTGCCGTGCCATATTAGAAATGCAGCAAATACGGGCTGACTCGGGCCGAGCATCTCATCTGCTCGGCCGAGCAGCCGCAGATAGCACGCCCTGAGTAGACCCTCGAGCACACCCCGAGCAGCCGACTGAGTCATCCATTCTGAGGTCGAGCAACATACGACGCGTGCCAAACCACTACCCGAGCAGCTCCGACTCGGGCCGAGTCACCTACTCGGCCGACACTTCCTGGGGCATTTTTGGGAGATTTTTTGAACGCGCGATGCGTGCGATTTGGTGCAGCTGAAGCTCGTGACTGCGGGCTCAGCGTGGGGGAGTGCATTCTGAATTCTGTTTAAGGATTTTTTGGAGAGTTCCGTCGATCGTTTTTGTACAAATTTTGGGATTTATTTCTGTAGTAAACTTCTGGATCGATTATTGAAGATTAGCGTTTATTATTCTTTTCTGGATCTGTTCTTCGTTTGTTCTCGCTGTAAGTTTATTTCAGCCCTAATCTCTTAATTGTTAAGATGTTTTCTTCCGCGAAATCGATATTTTTGTGCGCTCCGATCACCATGAGTGAGTAGATCTATTCCAGGGTTGATGGGTGAACCCTAGGATTTTAGGAGAAAAATGTAGATCTGGATCCCAATGTTGAATTGGGGATTTAGGGTTGTATTCCGGTAGATCCTACAGAATCCGTAGATAACCCGTACTGAGATCGTGCCCACAGTCTGTGGAATCGATGTGTTTAAGGGGCATCTAGGGATTCGAATAGGGAAATCGATGGATCCAATCAAGGCACGTGACCATGCCCGGCTCGTGCCCTGAAGGGATCCATCGACGAACTATAACGCTACGTAGACGGCTACCGCCATTGCGTCAACGAGAGCCACCGAAATACCTCGTAATTCTAACCCACGAGAGTGGTACGAATTAGGGGAATTAATTTCCTTACCCCAATGCAATGAGGGGATCCAATCTAACATCAACCCCCAACGATCCTAGCGGCGACCCCCTAAAGCCCTAGTTCTTTTTATTATATTACACAACAACTATCAACCGAACTCATTCTCACTCCGACCGCTACATTACTTCTAGATTTAGAAATAGACTGAGATTACCACAGACACTATCATCGTCCCTGTGGGATTCGACTATCTTTTATACTATAACTCGACACCGTCCGCTTACGGATTGAACCCAAAGTCATAGCCTAGGAGCCATATCATGCCTGGCGATCGTGACACCACCAGGTGGATCCTAGGTGTAGATTGCGGGCCTGTCAAGTTTTTGGCGCCGTTGCCGGGGACGACAATAGTGCTTTTGTCTCAGTTTGTTTTTATATTGCGCAGTTTGCTAGCTTTCTTACCATCCCCTACCAACCCATCATTTTTATTCTCTTTAATTATTTCGGTGCTACTGACGGTATTTTTTCTGAGCTTTGTTGGTGCATGAACACCTGTTTCAAGGGGTCTACCAGAGAATTATTGTTCGATCCTGAGATCGAAAAGACCGCCAGAGCCTTAAGAGCTTCTAGCAGAAGTTCATCTCCATCAGCTCAGATGGGAGAGAATCCTCCTCCTCCTCCACGCATTGGGTCCATCAGGACCATATGAAACCGACCTTTGGGAACAACTCCTCGATTCTGAGACCGCAGCTGACGACGGCAACCTTCGAGCTTAAGACGGGGTTAATAAATCTGATGCAGCAGGATCCCTTCCATGGGCATCCTCACGAGAACCCCAACCATCATATTGACTCCTTCTTGGCCAAGTGCGACACATTCAAGGCGAAGGACGTCAGTGACGATGCAGTGAAGTTGCGACTGTTCCCGTTCACTTTGAGGGACAAGGCCTCCTACTGGCTCCGAGCTCACCCTCCTAATCACTTCACTACCTGGGAGAAGCTTGCCCTCGCATTCGTGGATAAGTTTTATCCACCATCGAAGACATTCTGGATCCGAGGGGCCATATCCAATTTCAAGCAGTTCCCCCGGAGTCGCTTTACGAGGCTTGGGAGAGGTTTAAAGACCTCCAACATCAGTGCCCCCACCATGGGATCCAGCCTTGGGATTTAGTGCAGAGCTTCTACAACAGGCTCCAACCTAGCACTAAAATGATTATTGATGATGCGGCGCAGGGCGCCTTATTGGATAAGTCTCCTGAGGAGGCTATTAATCTTTTGGAGCACATGGCTGCCAACACTCAGCAGTGGGGTGATGAGAGGACCGTGATCACCCAGACCCCTGAGGTCAAGGCTGCTAGTCACCTGGACTCCCACATAGAGAACCTGTGCAAGCAGGTGGCCCATATTGAGCATCGCCTGGACTCCCTCCCAGCGGCACCCAGCACCTCCTACCATCATGCTGAGGAGTACGTAAATCCGGGGTATATCCCTGCTGAGGGTCATTATGAGGGTGCTGAGACATCCGAGACTGTTCAGTATGTTCAGGGAGAAGGACGGAACCAGTGGCAGCATCCGGCTGCCAGGAATCACCCAGGTTTCTCATATGGAAATCCAAGCGGAGGGCTGCAACCTCCGCAGTTTTAGAGGCCACCTCCTCCCCAGCAGCAGCAGCAGCAAAGCCAGCAGCAAGGCAGCTTTAGGCCAGCTGGGCCCTATAGGCCGCCTGGATATTAGTACAACCGGCCACCTCAGCAAAATTTTGTGCCGGCTCCTCCAAAGTCAAATCTTGAATCTACATTGGAGACCTTTATGAGCGGCCAGATTCGGTTCAATCAAGTTACATCGAACCAATTTAAGAGTATCAACTCTTCGCTCGATGAACTGAGAGGGCAGATGTCTCAGTTGCTGAAGAATCAAGGGAGATTACCCTCCCAGCCGGAGACTACCTCCAGAGCTCAAGCAAACACCGTGGTTTCAGTAACCACGTGAGGAGGACGAGTGACCGACCTAGTTATGGTCCCGGAACTTAGCAAAGAGAGGACCACCATTGAAGAAGTTGCTATGACAGTGCCAGAGTTGAGGCCACTGAAGGGCCTATCGCTATTGAAGAAAGGGCGGATGCACCTCACGTCATGCCTGCTACTACGCCTCCACCCGCTGATGCATCTAAAGGCAAGGCCTCCAGGCCTCCTTCTCCATACCCTCAGAGGCTTGCCCAATCCAAATTGGAGAAGAAGTACTCCAAGTTTATGGAGTTACTGAAGGGGATTCAGCTGAATATCCCATTCATTGATGTCATCACCGAGATCCCGGTTTATGCTAAATTTCTAAAGGATCTCATCAGGGGGAAGCGAAGGCCAGAAGAAATCAAGCTGTTGGAGGATTCCACTTCCATTATCAAGAACCACCTCCCTCGGAAGCTGCCGGATCCGGGGAGCTTCACCGTGCCATGCTCCATCGGAGGAATGCCAATCAGCAGAGCGCTAATTGATCTAGGGGCTAGCATCAGCCTGATGCCCCTTTCTATCTTCAGAAGACTCCAGACGGGAAGCGAGCTGGAACCTACTAGCATGTCAATCCAGCTCACCGATCACTCTATCACCTACCCAGTAGGGATAGCGAGGGACGTCATCCTCCAGATACCTCCAGGACTATGCGTCCCAGTTGATTTTGTCATCATGGACATGCCGAAGGGAGGAAGCTCTCAACTAATACTCGGTCGCCCCTTCATGACTGCGGCCGGGGTGCTTATAAACGTCCGAGAAGGAACCCTCCCCCTCAATGTGGGAAATATTGAAGCTGAGTTCCGGCTGCAAAAGCTGATGAAGGAGCGTGCCCACGTGGAAGGGGCTAGTTATCTGGAGTTTTTGGAGGAGGAAGTGATTGAAGACTTTTCTGCTGAAGTGGTCATGAAGGACCCAGTCAAGGCAAGCATCGACGACAGCGACGACCCAACTTACAACAAAGCGGTCGCCGCGTACATCCAAGTATTGGATGAGGAGTTTCAACGCCTTCAAACAAATCATCTAGCATCGGAGGTCACATATTTCATGGAGGAGAGTGTTGGAGTAAGTGGAAGTCAAACGCCACCGAATTGCACCACCCCAAAGGATGACGCGGGACCACCGCGCGCGCCAAGCAAGAATTGATATATCATAGGGAGTCGAGCTCATGACTGAAAATGAGCGCTTATTGGGAGGCAACCCAATTCCGTAGATTTTGAAATTTCTGTCCCATTTTCTTATTTTTCTATCTTTGTTTCGTATTTTTTTAGGTAAAATCGTAAAAATCATAAAGAAAATATTTTGACGAGTTTGTGTTTCGTGTAGGACGGAACATCGGGGGCATGCGTATGGACATTATAAACGGAAGAAAGCCAGAGGAAGATAACGAAGTTGAAGATTTGAGAAGGAAATGAAAGGGAAAAGAAGGCAAAAGGAGCTACAGGAAACTCGGACCGAGCAGCTCTTCTGCTCGGTCGAGTCGAGCAGACACGGCTACGATCGCTCTGCCCGAGCATCTCTATACTCGGTCGGGTTTTACAGGCTGAAGAATTTGGTGAAAAAGTCACTCTGCCAAACCGGGCAGAGCATTATTGACTCGGCCCGAGTAGGATATGACTCGCCCCGAGCACAACCCTGCTCGATCGAGTACAACAGGGAGCCCAAGTTGGAGCGAAAACGTCACTCTGTTGACCTGGGCGGAGAATTATTGGCTCGGCTCGAGCATCAAACGACTCGGAGGGAGTATTTCATTTAAAAATTTTCATTAACCCAAGCCGAGCAGTACATCTGCTCGGCCCGAGTCGGGTCGAATCCTATTCCCAACACCCGACTTCTTATTTACGCGGGTAAAATTTTTTTTACCCTAAAAATTTCTCACTCCACCATAATCCCCCCCCCCCCCCGAGCCCCTCTCTCCTAACCCTACTCGTTCAATTACCCCCCCCCCCCCCCCGCCCGCCTTTCAATTCCGTCTCCACCGCCGGCTCCACCTTCTTCATCGCCACTCACCGGTAAACTCCCTTCCCCCTCTCTCTCCTCTCCTCCCTGTGTCTCTATTCCCCCCCCCCCGCCTCCCCTTCTTGCCCCCCACCCCGCCCTACACAACGGCGGCTACCGTCGACGACGCCACCGTCTACATCCCCCCATCGAACCCCCCTCTCCCTCACTCCATCTCCCGTCATCGCCCTCCCCCGACTCCCCCTCGCAATTTTCACCCATACTGAGGCGACGGTGCCGTCGACGGCGCCACCACCGCCGACGGCGCCGACCATCACCCCCCACCCACTATCCCCTTCGCCACCACCTAAAACCCCTCCGCCGACCCTAAAACCCCGCCGCCAAACCAAAACCCCCCAAACCCCGACGGTGATTCGCCTTCTCCCCGAATCCCCCCGAGCCACGCCCTAGGGCACGAACCGAGCACCTAGCTGCTCGGTCTCAACCTAGCCCCTAGTTGTGCCCTAGGGCATGGCTCGTTCTGCGATCCGCCCCGAGTCCTCACCTCTCCTGATGCACAACTCTGGCCGAGCAATAGTCTGCTCGGCCCGAGTCACAGTGAATTCTCAATATTCCCATTTCTATTCGATTTTCTGACGTTTTGATGGTTTCATTTGGCAGGTTCTCTATTCTTACGATAGTTACAGTAGGGTGGACTAGCTTGGGGGATCTTCAGCGCTCCTCCCCTCACTCGCATCTACGGTACACTCGTTCCCTCCTCTATTTTCATACTGTAGATTCTGCTTACACGCGCCACCATGGTTCGCACATGCGTATCGATCACACCCCCCGCTTGCGGGAGACCGTCTTCTGGCACGTCCTCTTCCCGTCCACTGCGGCGTGCATGCACCACTTCCACTACCACACCCCCTGTCACATCCACCATTCCCGCCACTGTCACCACTACCACCGCTACCGTCCCGTCCACTAGTGCTCCCACTCCATCAGCTTCTATCCCCTCCACCACCTCTGTCGCATCGCTACCACCCTCCTCACCCCTAGCGATGACCCCACTGTGCACATCCCTACCCACAGCATCACTTTTCGCGATAGCGCACACAGATCGTGCTATGCTAGGCTACACCAGCGCCGTCTTATCCCCACAGTTTTCGTCCCTGTGCCAGCCCTTACGTCCCTGTGCATTCTCCAGGGCGTCCACCACCTTTACCAGGCGATCAGTTTCGAACGATTCCTCAGAGTTCACGCCCCCACATACACCCGCCTAGCCCTTGAGGGTCTTAGCTCCCTCACTTTCACCAACGCTGGTGACGACATTACTTTTCGGCTCCTGGATCACGACTACACGGTCACTTTCGCTATGATTTGGGACTATTTGCACTTCCCAGCCGTCCCTAACCCTAGGGCAGCTTTTTCCCCTGCCCACGACCTAGACGACTTTCACGTTCGCACCTTTTGGTATCGTATTTCTGGACTGCCCGAGTACCGCCCTAGCCGGGCGAAGGCATCGTGCATTGTGCACCCGTGCCTTTGCTACGCCCAGAGGCACCTAGCATGCACACTATTTTGTAGACCTGAGGTCGGGACTATGTCCCTCCCTGAGCTTACCCATCTTTGGGGTATGACCCGACCTCGTAGATTCCACCCGGATGGCTCCGTGAGACCATTCATGCTGTCTGACGCTGCTTCCTGGCTGTGTCAGAGACTATACCAGACAGCCACCTCATACCATGCCACAGATATTTGCTGCGGTGGTTTCTTTTCCATCTTCGCTAGGATGCTTGATATCCCCCTCCCCGCTGACTTGCACCGCCCTCTTGGCCCGACACGCCTTACCACTGGCGTGCTCGAGCACATGCAGATTCTCCTCCCTTACTGTGCTCGTCACTGGCGTTACCTTGTTGGCACCAGCCACGACACCCATATGATCCTTCCTGCCCCTCACCTGACACATATTCCTGCAGTCCAGCTTGACTGGCTTATTCCTCAGGTTTTCCCACTCCTCGCATTCACGACCTTGAGCCCATTGGAGCGCCGGCCGAGGCTGCTGCCGATGACCCCGGCCACCGCTCCTCTGAGTTCGAGCTCCTCGATATAGCCGCCCTGGTTACCGGTCTCCCTGTTCCTCCTGCTCACACATCTTCAGGAGCCGCCTCCACCACCCCTGTTTCCTCTGTTTCTACGGTTGTTGAGTCGTCGGGGACTGTCCTCATTTCTGGCCCCGACACTCATATCCCTTCTGCTGATGTATCTGTGCCTGAGAGCACAGATCTACCTTTTTCTGACGACGTGGTAGATTTAGATGCTCCCTCATTCGACCATGTCCCCACCATCCCCCCTCTCTCGGAGCTCATAGCTTCAGCTCCGCTGACTGCCACCGCCACCTCCTCCCCTTTGGCTGTCTTCACTGACTCTGTCTCGACGTCTGTCCACACTTTTGTGTCGACGATAGCCCCTTCTTCCGCCACCACCGATATTCTGACGAGTTCACCCTCGCCCACATTCCACGCTCGGCCCGGTGCCTCGGCTGCATCAGGCCGGTTATGATTAGTCGTGACCTACCGACATGCCACCCATGCCCCCCACGAGCCTCGATCCTCAGACTCTCACTTGACCGCTCTCGAGGAGTTGACCTCCTGCCTACAGCGGGATTTCGATGACTTTTGCCACGAGTCTAGGACACACAGATCTAGGGTAGAGTCGGATATCGCATCCATTCTCGACATGTTGAGACACCGTGGCTTGCCTACGGTGATACTTGCTTACCCTCCTCCGCCTAGGCCCGACACTGTGGCACACTCTACACAGCTCAGTTCTTCACTCCCACAAGTTTCTACAGAGCCTGTTTCTACCACCCTAGAGTCATCAGCCACAGTAGATCCTCTCACAGCCATGGTCCAGTACACTTCTGATCCTTCTTCCTCCACCATAGACCTCATGTGCAGCCCTCCCCACGTGTCCCATCCACCAGACTCACCACCCACCAGCCCGGGTCCACAGCAGAGGGACCCATCACCACCCCCAGAGGGTGGTGCCTCTGCCTGATATAGCATATCCCAACGTTTACCTCCCCCATATTTTTAGTGCCCATCTGTCTTTGCGGGGCCCTACTTACCATTGCTTGGGGGAGGACCCACACATGCATCATTCCATATTGCATTGCATCATGTCACATTTTTATTTTTATTTCCTTTTTCCTTTATTCACATAGTTTATATCTTATTTTCCCGCACATCCCACCCCTTTAGCCTCATCTCCCGCTCACGAGCGATTTCTTAGCAGTGAGGACACTGCTAGGTTTAGCTTGGGGGATGAGCGCTCCCGCTTTATTTTTATTTTTTTATTTCTATTTTTCCATTTTCCTCCCTTATTTTCACCTTTTATTTCACTTTTTCATCATTTGCCCGCCCCATTTTATTTTTTTCTCATTTTGCATCATATCTTCTGTTTTTCCCCATGCATGCATCTCCTTTTTATCCATTTCCTTTTTTCTCTATTTCTTTTTATTTCTACTGAGGATGATCTAAATGATGATATCTCTCTAGGCTTTATTAGTTTTTAGTGATGCTTATCTCTTTGGCATGTTATTAGGATTAATTTCAGCTCTATTGTCCATATGCATGTATTTCTTTTTGATGATATGTCTGATTTAATACCTGATATGAATTGAAATAAATTGCATGAATTAGTATCTAGTATGATTTATGTTGGAAAACGCACCCAGGTTCACGCATCACTAGAACACTTGGAGCACCTGTTTTTATTATCTTATTCACTTCTTTTTGCATGCCTGTTGACATTGTGATTATTATCGCATGCTATTTTCAGTATTTATTTAGAGAAGTGAAATACCCATGCTATATATATGAGTTTAGTTAGAGTTTTATTTTATCGAACTGATGTGCACCCTCTTATGAGTGAACCAAGTGTCCCATTATCTTCTTTCTCCACATATCTATTTTTTTCTCTACATGTCAATTGGTTACACCCCTATAGCTACTTTACCGCATCTCAATTCCCATGTATAAAAATAAAAAGTATAGCTTCTTATTCAAAAAGAGAGAGAAGAAAAGAAAAATGAATAAATATCGTTTTGTGTTATTTCACTAAGAAGCTCTATCTCATTCTGGGAAGAAAAATTAAATTCCATATCATTTTCATTGATGCGATGCCTCAAGCTTAGCTTGAGGGGGTAAACCAACTGATCATATGAGTGAGCGTGACATTAGAGTGGAGACGGTGCACGTCAGGGAGATCTAATAAAACCCAAACTTTACGAGTTACTTTAGTTTTGGGGATTTTTCACGTATCAATTTGAATATCTGAATGGCACGATCTTTCTATTCTCTATTGCATGTTGCGTGAATCCTTTGTGCTCCTTGTGTATCTATGATTGAAAGGGCGTTGTCAACTACTTTATACTAGACTCTAGGGATTGCATGAGATTGATAGGATTTGATGGTATTATTTCAGTAAATCCATATTCTTTGCCTACATTGCATGACATATGATATATAAAGCTTGAAATTACCAATAGCATGCATGTTTATCACTCAGAGCATCGTGATAGACTTTTTAGGCCTGAGATCTGACCGATCATCCTTAGCACTTCTCTCTTATTTCTCTCTTTTTTCACTTCTTTTTCATTTTTATTTTCATTTCCTTATTTTCATTTTGTTTTCCTCCCGGTGTACCGATTATTCGTCTTCCTCGAGGACGAGTAAGAGGTAAGCTTGGGGGATTTTGATGTGTCCATATTTTACATCATTTTCATATCATATTTCCATCGCATTGCATGTCATCTCCGTGTCGAAATCCCACTTTTTACTGCGATTTTGGTATTTCTGATGATATTTCAAGTTTCATCGTATATTTTGAGTTTTCAGGGATTTTGGAGCGATTTGGACCCCTGCATGGGCATGGACACATCCGACGTGCTCATGAGCCCGATTGCAGGGCTTTGGAGGAGTTCGCCGTGTTCTCGGAGATGTTGGAGGAGAGAAGGAGGAGAAGAAGGAGAAAGAGAGTAGACAGAGAGAGTTGCTGCAGCATAGAGCTTTCCCAGAAAATGCTCGGCCCGAGCAGCTTGCTGCTCGAGCCGTGCCGTGCCATATTAGAAATGCAGCAGATACGGGCTGACTCGGGCTGAGCATCTCATCTGCTCGACCGAGCAGCCACAGATAGCACGCCTCGAGTAGGCCCCCGAGCACACCCCGAGCAGCCGACCGAGTCATTCATTCTGAGGTCGAGCAACATACGACGCGGGCCGAACCACTACCCGAGCAGCTCCGACTCGGGCCGAGTCACCTACTTGGCCGACACTTCCTGGGGCATTTTTGGAAGATTTTTTATCACGCGATGCGCGTGATTTGGGGCAGCTGAAGCTCGCGACTGCGGGCTCAGCGTGGGGGGAGTGCATTCTGAATTCTGTTTGAGGATTTTTTGGAGAGTTCCGGTGATCGTTTTTGTACGAATTTTGGGATTTATTTCTGTAGTAAACTTCTGGATCGATTATTGAAGATTAGCATTTATTATTCTTTTCTAGATCTGTTCTTCGTTCGTTCTCGCTGTAAGTTTATTTCAGCCCTAATCTCTTAATTGTTAAGATGTTTTCTTCCGCGAAATCGATATTTTTGTGCGCTCCGATCACCAATAGTGAGTAGATCTATTCTAGGGTTGATGGGTGAACCCTAGGATTTTAGGGGGAAAATGTAGATCTGGATCCCAATGTTGAATTGGGGATTTAGGGTTGTATTCCGGTAGATCCTACCGAATCCGTAGATAACCCGTACTGAGATCGTGCCCACGGTCTGTGGAATCGATGTAGGGATTCGAATAGGGAAATCGATGGATCCAATCAAGGCACGTGACCACGCCCGGCTCGTGCCCTGAAGGGATCCGTCGACGAACTATAATGCTATGTTGACGGCTACCGCCATTGCGTCAACGAGAGCCACCGAAATACCCCGTAATTCTAACCCACGAGAGTGGTACGAATTGGGGGAATTAATTTCCTAACCCCAATGCAATGAGGGGATCCTATCTAACATCAACCCCCAACGAACCTAGCGGCAACCCCTAAAGCCCTAGTTCTTTTTATTATATTACAAAACAACAACTATCAACCCAATTCATTCTCACTCCGACTGCTACATTACTTCTAGATTTAGAAATAGACTGAGATTACCACGGACACTATCACCGTCCCTGTGGGATTCGACTATCTTTTATACTATAACTCGACATTGTCCGCTTGCGGATTGAACCCGAAGTCGTATCCTAGGAGCCATATCACGCCTGGCGATCGTGACACCGCCAGGTGGATCCTAGGTGTAGATTACGGGCCTGTCAGGCTTGCCCCCGCCCAGTTGGGCGGGCTCTGGCCTGAGCCCGCCTGTTTGGCGGGCTGGGCTTGCCCCTGCCCAGTTGGGCGGGCTAGCCCAGTCCAACTAGGTCAAGTCAGACCAGAACTAGGCAAAAGCCCAGTTTTGGCCTTTTGAGCCATAACTTGAGTTATTTAACTCCGATTGGGCCGCTTCCAGATTCGTTAGAAAGCTTAGTACGAATGGGACAATCCCAAAGAGTCATCTATCCATTTCTATGCATTTATATGTATTAAAATATCATTATAAATTATTTGTAATGTATTTTAAACCTGTTTGCATCATATGCAATAATCCCATTCAGCATTCTACTAATGCTGAAGTCGCAAACATTTTGCGACATTATCAAATCTCATTTAATTGCTAAAACTTATATGACCTTTATTAAATCTTATTTAATATAGATCAACTTAACTCTTTAGAGACTTTAATTATTCTTCTGCACCCGAGTGCACTCCTCCTAAAATCTTCCTATTACTAAGACGTGAACCGAACTCGGTGTGAGACCCTACAGCCTGACCCTACTACAAGTTGGGGCTCGAAACCCCTAGACGACAGTAACCACGAGCAGCAGGTGTCGTCCCTGTTTCAGAATCATACTTACGTGATTGATCCAATTACAAAAGTGTCGCCGGCATCACATAGACTGTCAGTGATGAATACCACAGTTTTAGTCCCTTCGTCACAACTGTATCCCTATATGTCCTAGGGTATGCTAAACCATCAACCCTACTAGCCAGCATCGGTCAGTATACAATGGTCTTTGTTATATACCGTTGTACATCCTACAACGTACCCCGGCTGAGGTTTAGCACAAAGAACCGTACTGAGCCCGTGACATTAACTTCCCTTTAACGGAAGAGACGAATCATGTCTAAGTCATATACTTACCTCGTATACTTTAGGTGTCACCCAGCCTAAGACCTTGCAGCAGACCTGGCCTCGAAGCTAGATCATAGATCTAAGTGACACTATTCACACACAAGTTTGTACAAATGACTTCAGGTTTTAAGGACCAACTTGCCTATCATCACTATAGAGTTATTAATGACAGTTTAGTTAAAGTTTAACCATTTAAAAACTCTTAATTGGGTGGTTCAGTGAACTCATTCTCTAATGAGCACATGTGCCTTGTCTCCGAGTTCGCCAGGTCGAATGACTAGGGGATCATCATTACCCTACAGGGTAAGACAAAGACACAATGGTCTGTCTGATGTGCCAATATCATTTTCTCGACTTATCTATGACCACGAACATTTTAAGACTTAAGTTTTTGTTGGTCATTTACTGCTCACAATCGAGATCTACATCTAGATACGTAATGACCTCACTTTTAGTCTAAGGAAATTATCCAAATATTTGATTCATAGAATTTATACCAGGACAATTATTACCTTTTGTATAAACGAATTAGATGTTATATTAGGATAAATTGCCTCAAGGGCACATATCTCCCTACATATCACACTTGCACTTAGGCTATTTATCTCGGTATCTCATACCGCTATAGCATATCAATCATTACGGACGTTCACATGTCAAGCCTAAAACAGGGAACCACTAAAGCTTATCTATTATACAGTTATTATGAAGTCTTATTATTAATACATCACTTGATCACACAGGGTTGATTCTCCGAAACTTTCTTTGGATCTCAACCAATGATTTTCTTTCTTGTATAGCTAATGATTAGCGTACACAACTCGATGTAAAGTTTATCATTCCTACAAGTCAGTCATTTTATATACAAATCATTCTAGTGTCAATTATGTCCAGTACATTAATGACACCAAAGTTTCCATATCTATGACTTAATCAAAACTCTTTTTGGTTTGATGTCACATATAGATAGTTATATAATTTGGAGCTTCTACTTAGTCACAATAACAAAACTAAGTAATATGCTCACTCCCACTGACTTTGAGAACCGTCTGGTTAAATACTTTAACTTAAAATTCTAAATCTTATTTAGAATATTTATTAAGCATAACCAGCCTATTCGTGCTGAATTAATTAAAGTGGAATATATTAGTGTCAGGTTGATTTGACGAATAAGTCATATCAAGATCCATTTATAGGAGTCTTGACGACAACTTACTCCGTCAAAACTTCATACAATTTTATATCCTTTTAACTGCATTAATCTTCTAACTTTGAAGCATTAATTGCAGCCTAACGAGAACTATTCTCATTGTGCGTATCATTAAGATCACATCTAATTTATACGCTTATGAGACTTACTATTTACTAAGGATTATATATATATATATATTTTTGAAAAGTTAGCGTGATGATATATTAAGAAACTGTACAATATTACAAATCCTATGGCTAGACGGATTTCTTAGAGGAAGGATATGGCACAAGCGCCGTCACTCCCTACTAAGAGATCCTCCACCATACCAAACATCTACAATACACAACCCAAAATAAAGGATAAATCCTAAAAATCCGAAACCACCAAAAGAGCCTCAACCTTTATCCAAGATTCCCCAATTGACAAAAGTTTTATTAACTCAAATTAGTCTTATTAACTCAAAAGCATCCATGACAGCTAAGAAAAATATACACCAAACCAGATAGCCATACACAGCAATTTAACCAGCCATTCATAACAAATCACATTATTAATCAGAGCATATATTTCCAAGATATCTATAATTTCATCCAGAATGAAATAAAGCTTTTTCACCACAAAATCTATGAGCGACAATCGCTCAATCATTGTTTTAAAACAAAATTTCGATACATTTATTCAAAATAAAAAGTATCGTCCTTTTCTTGATATCTTGAAGTTTCTAGACGGCCCTAGCAGCAATGATTATTTTGATGCCGACCGTGTTGGAACTTCCTCCATCCTTTTGCTTCATGCACATGTAGACAGTATACATATGTCTTAGTAAACATACTGGTATCTTATACCATGTAGCAAAACTTTTATGGAAATTTATATACTCTTTAAATGAGATTTGTACCTGAGGTAGAGGCATCACCATTCCCCTTCCTTTCCGCAAGGTAGACCATGCAATTCCTCTTCCAATGGACTGTCTTGTGGCAGTGGAAGCATTCAGATTTCGACGGTGCCCCCTTGTTCTTCTTCTTCTCCTTCTTTTCTTTCGAAGGTTGAGGGGCCTGCCTCTTCTTTCCCTTG
>JAULAV010003906.1:0-25001 GCA_030789695.1 Scilla litardierei
ATAAAATTTCGTTTTGCTTATATAGATGAAGTATGAGTGCCTAGTGGACAGTGCCTCGACGCATACAATCTTTCGCGAACATTGCTATTTTAATAGCATAAATAAATATGACGGTCCTGTTATCACAATTTCAGGACTGTCCCAAATAATCGAAGGATCTGGTGAAGCAATAATATTGCTCCCAAATAACACAAGACTTCAAATAAAAAATGCATTATTCTCTCCTAAATCAAATAGGAATCTCGTAAGTTTCAAGGACTTTCGTTTAAACAGATATCACTTAGAAACTAGAGATGAAAGTAAAGTTGAATATTTGTATGTAACTCGCCAAAAAGATGGCCAGAAGACCATCTGCGAACGATTCAAGGGACTCCTGTCGGGTCTCTACCATACGTACATTCAACCAATAAAAGCCAATATGACTGAGCACAGACGTGCCTATCATTGCCAGAGTTCCAACTCTGGCACAATAGACTTAGTCACCCTGGATCAGCAATGATGCGACGCATCATCACTGAATCCCGTGGACATAAATTAAAGAACCTGAAGATTCTTCATAAGGGTGAATTTCCTTGTCCCCTTGTTTCAAGGGAAAACTGATAACGAGACCCTCCCTCCTGAAAGTGGGATTAGAGTCTCCTTGCTTCCTTAAGAGAATTCATGGAGACATTTGCGGGCCTATTCACTCCGCAAGTGGCCCATTTCGGTACTTCATGGTACTGATTGTTGCATCAACTAAATGGTCTTACGTGTGCCTCTTGTCCACCCGCAACCTATCTTTTCTAAAGCCATTGGCACAAATAATAAGGTTGCGGGCTCATTTCTCCGATAACCATATCAAGAAACTACGTCTTGATAATGCGGGCGAATTTACTTCACAAGTCTTCGAAGACTATTGCCGGGCAACGGGTATTGATGTTGAACATTCGGTAGCACATGTTCACACCCAGAACGGATTAACAGATTCCCTTATTAAGAGACTCCAATAGATTGCACGTCCATTGCTTATGCAATCACAGTTGCCTGTGGATGATTGGGGGCATGCTATTTTACATGCCGCATCACTTATTAGGATAAGACCCTCTGGAGGTCATACATTATCTCCGATGCTACTTGCATATGGCGCACCTCCGGATATCTCTCATTTGAGAGTGTTTGGTTGTGCGGTATATGTCCCAATAGCACCACCTCAGAGGACCAAAATGGGTCCTCAGCGTCGTCTAGGTATCTATATTGGGTTTGATTCGCCCTCTATTATCATATACCTTGAACCCCTCACTGGGGACGCATTCAAGGCATGTTTTGCTGACTGTGAATTTGATGAGAAAATTTTTCCTAAACTAGGCACACAGTCTAAGAAACCTGAAAATACTGAGACCATTAGTTGGGACCAGAAGTCTTTGTCCGTATATGATCCGCGTACTAATCTGTGTGAAGATGAGATCCTGAAGATCCTTCATATTCAGAATACAGTATATCTTTTGTCGGATAAGTTCACAGACAACAAGAAGATTGTCCGTTCACACGTCCCTGCTGCTAATACGCCAGCTAGGATTGACATCCCCATAGATGGATGCAATCCACCAACAGCAGAATTGGCTGTACCTCAATTGAAAAGAGAGCGCCCACCAGGTTCAAAAGATAAAGTTCCTCGAAAGAGGAAGATTCCTGGAGATAATAAGATTATCCCTCCACAGGATGCTGAGCTCAGACCAGCTACTTCTCCCCTCCTTATTTCCCCTGCAGAGGAAATACTAGGAGAAACATCATTAAATTTTGTACGTACTGGAGAGGTACTGGACAGACATAGCACAGTCGTCGTCGACGATTTTGCGTTCGATATTGCCGTTCACGTCACTGAATACGACGATGACGTCGAACCACGATCTCTAGCGGAATGTAAACGCAGAGATAATTGGCCAAAGTGGGACAAGGCAATAAGAGTAGAGCTGGACTCACTCTTGAAACGCAAAGTCTTTGGACCAGTAGTCCAAACACCAGTAGGTGTAAAACCTGTGGGATATAAGTGGGTTTTCATAAGAAAAAGAAATGAAGATAATATGATCGTTCGCTACAAGGCACGCCTTGTAGCCCAGGGTTTTTCACAAAGACTGGGGATTGATTACGAAGATACATATTCCCCGGTCATGGATGCGAACACATTCCGATTTTTAATAAGCCTAACTTCTCTGGAAAGCCTAGAAATGTAGCTCATGGAGTTGTGACTACATATCTATATGGAGATATAGATAAAAAGATCTATATGAGACTTCCTGATGGGTTTAATCTACCCCCAGAGATGAAAGAGATACCTCGGGACGTATTCTCTGTAAGGCTGCATAGATCATTATATGGTCTAAAGCAATCGGGCAAAATGTGGTATAACAGACTTAGTGATTTCCTTGCACAACAAGGATTCACAAATAATGAAGTCTGTCTGTGTATCTTTATTAAAAGAACGGGTACATGATTCGTCATTATAGTAGTATACGTTGATGACTTAAATCTCATAGGATCTCCTATAGAGATCAATGAGATATCTGAAAGCCTAAAACATACTTTTGAAATGAAAGACCTAGGCAAAACAAAGTATTGTCTTGGCTTAAGATTGAACACCTACGATGTGGAATCCTATTACACCAATCAAATTATACAAAGAAACTTCGACGTAAGTTTCATATGGATAAATGTCATCCTTTAGGTACCCCTATGGTCGTAAGATCACTAGATGTACATAAGGATCCCTTTCGGCCTCTGGAAGAGGGGGAGGAGATACTGGGTCCTGAAGTACCCTACCTCAGTGCCATTGGAGCACTTCTATATCTGGCTTAACCGTACGCGTCCCGATATAGCGTTTACAGTTAATCTTCTAGCCAGACTCAGTGCAGCGCCTACAAAGCACCACTGAACGGAGTAAAGCATTTTCTGCGATACCTCCAGGGTTCAATAGATCTGGGACTTTACTACCAAAGAGGTGCCTCCCACCAATTACTTGGTTATGCCGATGCAGGTTATCTTTCAGATCCTCACATGGCAAAATCACAGACAGGTTTTGTGTTTACCTACGGAGGTAGTGCTATCTCCTGTAGATCGGTAAAGAAAACCACAACAGATACGTCATCCAATCATTCAGAGCTCGTTGCGATCCATGAAGAAAGCAGAGAGTGTTATTGGCTACGATCTGTCGTCCACCACATTCTTCAATCCATTGGCCTGAAGACCGGTGATTTGGAGCCTACTGTCCTGTTTGAAGACAATGTTGCGTGCATTGCTCAGCTTCAACAGGGCTACATCAAGGGCGACAGGACGAAGCACATGTCTCCCAAGTTTTTCTGGACACACGAGCTAAAAGAGGACAAGCAGATTGAAGTTCAGCAGATCCAGTCTTGCAACAACTTAGCTGATCTTTTTACCAAATCTTTACCAAAATGTATTTTTGTAAAACTTGTAAAAGGAATCGGTATGAAACAGCTGAAAGACCTACAAGCCTGAAGTTTGTATGAATGAGGGGGAGGAACTTGTGTGTTGCACTCTTTTCCCTTAAGCTGTTGGTTTTTCCCACTGGGTTTTCCACAGCTAAGGTTTTAACGATGCAAACACGATTACTCAGGATCCAGAAGTATCCACCCCTTTTTAGCCTTATACGCTAAGACCAAAGTAATGGATGGATAAGGGGGAGTGTTGTGAGTGGGGGAGGCCTTTGGCCTCCCCACCACTTATCCCCCCATTACTCCACCACTCTTAATGTGGTGAAGACCTTTGGTATCCAAGTCTCTTGGAATACCCTATGAAATTTATAAATAAAGCACCATGGCTATTTGCCATGGTTACTCTTCTTCCAATCTCTCTTAACAAGATAAAACTTTAAACATGTTTGCATATTTTCATCCTACTATTATACAAAGGGAGAAGCCCACCTCACCCCCACCCCTAGTTATGGGTGGTAAAATTGTGATTATTGTGTGATTATTGTTATTTATTATTATATTGAAAAAGAAATTCAAATATACATAACAACATGACTATCATCAAGCACTAGGTTATGTTTGATATTAATTTACCCCAATATATGTTTTGACGATGATCAAATTCTATTCCTACACTAATATGATTTGTGCAATTATTAGGAAACAAATGATGAGGTGTCAAAGCTCACAAATGGATGGCAACACCTATGACATGGACGTGGACTTTATCGACATCATTCAAGCTCAATATTGGTGTATTATTATTTATCGATGTACATTTTATTTACTTGTCATAATATTGATGTTAATGACTTCCACACTCTCACACGTTTCAAAAAATAGATGTAAGACTTAGAATACACATGACCTCAAATATGATCAATTCACTCTGATTTTAAGCCAAACTTTTCCTTCAAGTGTAAGTCAGTCTACTAATAACTGTTTATGGTCGACTGTATCTCAAGATACTTGAAATTCAAACATGTTCCATTAGTAGACTATTAAGGTAATTAGTTGACTAATACAGAATTGTATTTTTTCCATCAGAACATTGACTAGTCAACTAATGCATCTACTTGTCGACTAATGCACATATTAGTCAACTTATAGACTTACTAATCGACTCATACCTAATATAAGTTCTTCTCTCGTTTGAACCATTTGGTTGCGTTGGCTTCCAAAATATAACCATTTTCTATCCATTGGAAGTGCTATTTTGGTACATCTTTAGAGATGATTTTCTCCTCTATAAATAAGGATTAAACCCTCAAAAGTCCACAAGAAAATATACAAGATTTGAAAAATGTATTATTTGATTTCCAGTTTCCATTTCAGCCCAGAAAAGCTAATTTTTGTCCAATTTTTTTTGTTCTTCCAAGTTTTCATCATATAGAATCAAGGTTCTAAATTGCATGAGGCATGGCGTTGCGGCGAGGTCAAGCCTCAAGCCTTAGGAGTCTTGGCAGAGCCACATCGTTTTTCAAGGCGGCAAATGTGTGTATAAATTATATAATATATATATGTAGACAATAAATTATGATCCACTTGGATTAATTTCCAAATCCTACCAAATCCATAGCATTCCATCTACATTAAGATGTGTATTTACAATTAACTAAAGTGTTACTTTATTAAAATGCAATTGTTTACATAATAAAAAGCATTTGACCTCAATACGTCATCAATATCAAAGCAATTGATTAACACAGGTATTAAAGTTATTTGGATAATTGGATCTGGACGAAATTTGCTGATACTTGAATGAACATTGATTTTTGCATGTCCTTGTTCAACATCTTGAATAAACTTTGTTCACAAGTGCTGTCTAAAGCCAGAAAAAGAATAATATTAGACAGAAAAGGAATACTATTGATACAACATATGGACATATTTCAGCCAAGCAAGTAAACAAACACCATACTATGCAGGGTCGGGTTCTCTTAGCCCTAATAAAGCGGACCCGTGACTCATGTTTTTTATTTTTTTTCGTTTTTGTGGCGTGGCTTGCGTTTTTTGTGGCATGCCACAACACGCCATGGTGGCGTGCCGCCTCAAACAGCCTACATAGGCCTAAACGAGGCGTGAGGGTCACGCCTTACTGCCATGGCGCGCCATGGCGTTGCCGTGGCGAGTTTTTTAGAACCTTACATAGAATAGAAAACCACTGCTTAGCCATCTTTAGATCTACATGCACGTGAATTCAATGCTATTGGAGAGTTGTATTTCTTTTCGTAACAAAGTTTTCCCTCAGGTGTTAGGGTGGTAAAGTTCGTTCTTTGGTCTAAATGGTTCCAGTCTGAGGTTGTTGAGACTGGGTTATGCAATTGACAGTGGTATTTATTAAGCTGTATGATTTACTATGGTGGGTTTGCAAGAGGGATTTAGTGAAAATCTCAAGGGTGGAGCTTCAGGACTAGAGTAGGTCAGGAGACTGAATCAAGATAAAATCCTCTGTTTGTGATTGCTTTATTTGCATTGTCTATAATCCTTTATTACATTACAATACTTTTATATACTTGCAGTCACTAAAATTATTTCTAGTTACATATCAATGTAATTTGGTTGGTAAAGATATTAACAGGTAACTCTTTTAATATGGTTGTTAAAGATATTAATTGGTAACTCTTTTAAAATCTTTCTTGGTTAATCTTTAAAGACACTATTCATCCCATTTTAGTGTCGATTTATCCGTCCCAGGATCCAACATTTAATATCAAAGCTAGACATAGGTGCATTTGGGAACCACCGGCTTGCTGATTAAAAAGGAGAGTTGAAAAATGAGTGGTGACAAGTTCACGACCGAGCTTCGGTCCTTATAAAGAGAGCTCGGTCGTATAAAAAAGAGTCTGGATGCCCTAAAAAGAGTAGACATTGGCTTTCTCTTTGTAGTATGCCATCTTCTCATTTTAGGTAAATTGTACACAAAACCCCTTAAACCATGCATTCGTCTTAAAGATCCATAATTGACTATCGACATTAGCAAATAACAACCTTGTACTACGTTTAGGCCCATGAAAAATCTAACCCCAATAAAATAGGAAATTGATATATACAACGCAAATTTGCGATACATTTTATGATGGTTTCCAAAAAAAAGAAACCGTTTCAATGATTGGTGTCTATTCATACATTACCTCTCCTACTTTATTTTAATTTTTGGAAATTAATAATGACATACACCGCTACTTGAAGGTGTGTATAGTCTTCATCTTAAGACAAGAGGGTCACCCTGACATATGTGAAATATCATGTATACCCTTGTTAGTCATGAAACCCCTATTAAAGCCCTTCTGTCACCGATTCACTGCCATGGCAAGTAGCTTGGCCAATGAGCTCGTCAAAAGAGCCGTCCACCCAGAGTTTTTTTAGTTTACCAAAAATCTAACTTACAAATGTTAGCGTCAAGCATCTAACCTGCGCGGGTGAAGAAAGCCAACTAATTTCCAGTTGCCCCTTAACCTCTCAGACTAATTAACTTTCGGCAAACCTTTTATTAACTTTTGGAAAACCTTTTATGTATGAATTTTATTATTGTAAAGGACAGACACGGTGGTCGACGATCAATGCATGTGTCTCATGTCCGGCAGTGTCACGTGTCGAATTCATTGCAAGAGTCAAGTTTGGATTGTTGGATAAGCGCCCCTTGCCAAAGCTCCTAGCGCAGCCAATTAGCTTCCGGTTGCCCATCGAGTAAACAAATTCCGTGCCATGCTCGCACTCGCCCTTCCGTCTTGTTGGCACCGGGCTCATGCCATCATCTTTGTAGCTTTCACTCTCAGGCCAGACTCCAATGTCGATCCCGCCAACTATGACGTCTTCGCCATAATTAGAAGCTGGCCAAAGGCCTGAGCCTGCATTCAGGCCTATGAACTGAGAGGTGTGGGTTGTGTCCTTCACTGGTAACCGCAACACGATTCCTTCAGTTGCTCAAGCTGCGACGAGGAGAGATGCGCGATGAATCCATGAAGTGCGTTGTTGTAGACGTAAACTAGGCCGGGGACGGCCGAAATGGAGTCGAGAGTGGATACGTACCAGCCGTGGTGGCTTGCATATGCCTGAGGCATGACCGACATGTCCATATGGATATGTGCGATCCAAGAAGCAAGGATATGTGCCCTAGGATCACGGAAATTAGAACGGATGGAATAAAGGCCCATATTGGAAATCTGTTCAGTTTCCTTGGGCCGGGTAAATAAATATAAATTATGACTATTGCAAACGGATGGGCGAAAGTCCTAATGAATGCTCATTTAGATCGACTTGCGACAATGGGAAACGTCCTAAAATGACGTCAGTAGAGACTCAACCCTGCTATCGGCCCCTCCTATCATCTCATCCTGGTTCCGCCCCTGCGTTCACCCCAATAGTGTCACCGTCATCACCCTGAATCCCCCAAGGCCTTCAACGCCATGAATCTAGATGTCTCTTGTTTACGGGTGTTTTCTCACCATAGTTCGTTGACCGTCGGCTGTGCGGTCAACGTGGTCAAGGGGCCGACTTGAGGGTCCCTTGGGATCGCCGAGCCCGCTTGTTCTCGGCGTGGGATGAAGGAGGGTCGGGCGCAGACGGGGGAGTCCCCGGGTTGCGTCGATCCTCTGCCTTCGGGGAGCTGAGGAGAAACCTCGGCTCGGTGGGTCGCGCTCGGCCTCAGCTGGGTTGCGCTCGGCCTCGGTCGGATCCGCATCGAGGGGTAGCCTCGGCGCCTTGCAAGTGGGTCGGAGCTTGAGCAGCCGTCCGCCTAATGACTGCGATGGGGGTAGTCGACCGACGCTGAGGGGTAGCCTCGGCGCCTCGGATATCTTCTTCCTGGACAGATGAGGAAACTCGTGAGGGAGGCCGGACCTAGGTTCCGGCCAAATCCCCTCCGATTCCTAAGTCAGATCAAGGTCTGAGAGGATACTCGGCGGGGGAGATCCGGCTTGTAAGGAAGCCGGAACGTCAACCCAGACGGCACGAGTTTGGGGGAGGGAGGAAATGGAGTGGCGAATGCCTAGGTCGTTGATGGAGTACCTCTCTGGTGATTACCTGAGTCTCGATCCCCCTTCTCCGTCGTCCTGGCCTTCCCCTTATAGGGTCCCTCGTGATTGCCCCACGTCCCGCCTCCTCTCACGTCCCCACGATCCGCCTCTGCCTCCTCCCACTCGTGCGTAGTGGAGGGGTAGCCCATTAACGGGTCCATTAATGGCCATTATGGGATCACGGATTCCGAGGGGCGGTTAATCTGGCCGAGTGGGGGCTAGTCGGGTGCCCCCGAGGGCGAAGTGGCTGGGCCTTCAGCCCCGTCCGTGGGCCCTTCCGGGCGGGCCCGTCTTCTCTAGTGGGTGTCTCATTTGAGGTTGGGCTGTGGGCCGTTGTAATTCGGGCTGGTTCATATTAGTCGTAACAATTGCACCCATCACCCGGGCCGTTCGGCTTCCGTCGGTTCGGTTCGGGTGATGTGACTCTTTCATGATCCGACGGGTGCGTCAGTCGAGGTTCCGCTATTAAATGAATGTCATTATTACCGCTCCGTTTGAACTTCCGTTGGTGCAGTTTTCGAAGCATCGCCGCCGTCTTGATGTCGCCACGTGCTTTCCCTTGACGGTTCAGATCCAACCATTGTCCTATATATATACGTTCCAATCCCTCGAGCTTCAACTCTTTCGCGCTCATTCCTTCTTGATCTCCGTTCTACCAGCTTCTTCTTCCCGTCATCTGCCTTCTTCCCTGCTCTTATCAAGGTAATTCCTCCACTCTTTAATTCGGGCTATGGCCATGCTTAGAATAGGTGAGACACGTCCTGGCGGACCGACGCCTGGTCCCGATCGTGCCCATCCCTCGAGGCTCAAAGCTTCTTCGCCACCCCCGGGGGTCCCGGATAAAGGGAAAGGAAAACTTTTTCCGGATCCCATTGGGGACGATGTGGCCTCGTCTTCCGAGCGATTAGGCATCCCTCCATCGATCCTCCAGTCGTCATCTATGGCCCATTTCTTAGTCCCTAGGGAAATACGAGAGAGGTACTTATGTCATCCCTATGACGTCCGGATTCCCTTTGGAGATGAGCGGATCTGCTTCCCGCAGAGTAACGAGGTCGGCGTCTACGTCGAGATGTTCCATCTGGGGCTCCGCTTCCCCCTGCATCCTTTTATCATTCAATTCACGGATTCCTTGAAAGTCGCCATGTGCCAGCTAACGCCATCCTCTGTCGCGGTGCTCACCGGGTTCATTGTGCTTTGTACCACTCACGGCCTGGAGCCGTCTCTCCCCCTCCTCTTTCATTTTTACCGGATCCAGACGGTTGGCCTCGGAACTTGGCTAAACCTCCGAGCCCGCGCGGGGCGGGTGTGCCTGCTCGGTCTGCCCCCTTGGTCGGGGAACTGGGACTCTAGCTTTGTATTCGTTGTCTTTCCCCGGGTCTCGGTGATCTTGACAGGTTAGGGGAGTTCGCAACAAACCGACAAGGTGGTAACCTTATCCGAGGCCGAGCGGGCCGCGGTCCGCCTCCTGTCGTCACTTTCTCTTGAGGAGAGGTCGGTCTGGCATTTGCTGGGCGACCTGCTTATTAAGTGTACTCTGTGGTCCCCCGGTAAGTTGTCTCCCTTCCTTCCGTTTATCCTCTGGCTCACCCTGATTTCGCTTCCTCTCGCAGGGATGGCTGGCCGCGAATTCACCCACGATGTCAACGAGCTTATTCGGTTGGGATCTCGCCGGGGGCGTGGGAGCTCTTCCAGACGGGCGCCTCGCCGCTTTATTGATGAAGAGTTGCGCCGGTCCGAGCCTCCTTCGGGAAGGATTGAGGCCAAGTCTCCCCCACGGGTCGCATCGGGTGCCCCCGGAGGAGGAGTCACTGGGATCGACCCCCTCCATGTCGAGGGTTCCGGATCGGCTCCTCGGCCGTCCGCGGGCGAGAGTCGCAAGCGCTCTCTCCTAGTTATCACTGGCCCCAACGGGAAGAAGTCGCGGAAGAACGGCGGGCGCGCCGCTTCTCCGGCTCCCGCCGTCGCGTCGACGGATCCCGACAAGGCAATCGTGCCGACCGTCGCGGTCGACCCTGTCGTCCACGCCGTCGTCACTCCCTCGGCTACCCCTTCGGTCCTGGGGGCTGTCTGTGTCCTGTCGAGCTCCTCAGCGGGCCCCACTGATTCCCCCGGGGACTCGGTGCCTCTTGAAATGGCCTTGGTGAGTCGGCCGGTGGCGGACTCCGTCCTTCCGGGGGACCGTTCCTTCTTGGAGTTGTCCCCCGTGGACATATTATCGGATTCTCTGGTCGGTCATCTCCGACAGGTTTGAATTCCTGTCATTTTCGGACAGTTGCCTTGCCCTTCGGTCTTCCTTGGTATAATCCACCTCTCTTTCGCTTGCAGGCCACCGCGATGGCTGTTGAGGCGCAACGCCGGGCGACCCAGATGAGAAGCCTCGAGGATTCCATAAATCGGGAGCGCGCTCGGGTCGGGGAGGCTGACGTAGCCCTTCAAGGTGCCCGCATGGAAGCTCGGCAGCAACGCCGTCGTGCCGACGAGCTCGAGTCTCAAGTACATGATCTCAAGCGAAATCTTGTGGATGTCCATGGCTTGAGCCGAGAAGCGGAAGAAAAGTTCCGACGGGAGAGAGATGATCTCTGGGGCCAACTCGCCGAGCTGCGTCGGAGGCTCCGTTTCACCGAGGAGGCTGAGAAGGGCGTTGACACGGCCATAAGGCTGAAGATTGCGTCGGTCCTGAGGGAGGTCTTCGGGACTTATGAGGACCTCCTCGCCCCTCGCATAGTGGGGGTCGTCAGGGAGTCATTCCGGCAGTTCACGGAGCTCGCTCGGGAGCCGATCCTCCCTCCACCGGGACACGCCGATCCCCACTGCTCGGAGCAAGGCGAGGCCCCGGATGACGCTATCTCTCGCGCTCCGGACCCCTGAAGAGCCCTTGTATCCTGTCCCCTTTTTTGTTTTCTTGGGTGACAAATTTTGTTGTCAACAACAGTGCTTGAGAGGACGTTGTTGAGTGATATGTAACCCATACCATTAATGAAAACGATTTCTTCTAGTAAGTTCTTCTTGCGCCACTGGTCTCTTTTTTGGGGGTTCTCCCCTTTGGAATAGCCTTCAATGTTCCTAGACCGGACGGGCGTCGTCGCCCTCGTCTAGGGGTGTTGTCCCGGGCTCGTCTGGCTGGGAATGCCGTTCTTCCCGCCGATTCTGTCCGTCGGGGTGATTGTCCTAAGCCAGGCGAGCGGGTGGGTCACTCGGTCCGCGAGGGAGATCATCCCTTGGCTTGCGGCCGGCTGTCATGCTCGTCGGCTGGGGGAAGTTGCCCCAGCCTTGTGGGCGGGCGCAGAGCTCGGTCCGCGGGGGTGAGTGCCCCACGGCTTATGACCGGGCGTCGTGCTCGTCGGCTGGGGGAGTTGCCCCCAACCTTACGAGCGGGTGCAGAGTTCGGCATGCGGGGGTAAGTGCCCCTCGGCTTATGACCGGGCGTCGTGCTCGTCGGTTGGGGGAGTTGCCCCCAACCTTACGAGCGGGTGCAGATCTCGGTCCGCGAGGGTAAGTGCCCCTCGGCTTATGACCGGGCGTCGTGCTCGTCGGCTGGGGGAGTTGCCCCCAACCTTACGAGCGGGTGCAGAGCTCGGTCCGCGGGGGTAAGTGCCCCTCGGCTTATGACCGGACGTCGTGCTCGTCGGCTGGGGGAGTTGCCCCCAACCTTACGAGCGGGTGCAGAGCTCGGTCCGCGGGGGTAAGTGCCCCTCGGCTTCTGACCGGGCGTCGTGCTCGTCGGCTGGGGGAGTTGCCCCCAACCTTACGAGCGGGTGCAGAGCTCGGTCCGCGGGGGTAGGCACCCCTCGGCTTATGACCGGGCGTCGTGCTCGTCGGCTGGGGGAGTTGCCCCCAACCTTACGAGCGGGTGCAGAGCTCGGTCCGCGGGGGTAGGCACCCCTCGGCTTATGACCGGGCGTCGTGCTCGTCGGCTGGGGGAGTTGCCCCCAACCTTACGATCGGGTGCAGAGCTCGGTCCGTGGGGGTAAGTGTCCCTCGGCTTATGACCGGGCGTCATGCGCGTCGGCTGGGGGAGTTGCCCCCAACCTTACGAGCGGGTGCAGAGCTCGGTCCGCGGGGGTAAGTGCCCCTCGGCTTATGACCGGGCGTCATGCTCGTCGGCTAGGGGAGTTGCCCCCAACCTTACGAGCGGGTGCAGAGCTCGGTCCGCGGGGGTAAGCGCCCCTCGGCTTATGACCGACCGTCGTGCCCGTCGGCTGGGGGAGTTGCCCCCCAACCTTACGAGCGGGCGGTTCGCTCGGTCCGCGGGGGTAGGCACCCCTCGGCTTATGACCGGCCGTCGTGCCCGTCTGCTAGGGGAGTTGCCCCTCAGCCTTACGAGCGGGCGGTTCGCTCGGTCTGCGTGGGTAAGCACCCCTCGGCTTATGACCAGCCGTCGTGCCCATCTGCTGGGGGAGTTGCCCCTCAGCCTTACGAGCGGGCCATTTGCTCGGTCTGTGCGGGTAGGCACCCCTCGGCTTATGACCGGCCGTCGTGCCCGTTTGCTGGGGGAGTTGCCCCCAGGCTTACGAACGGGCGGTTCGCTCGGTCTGCGCGGGTAGGCACCCCTTGGCTTATGACCGGCCGTCGTGCCCGTCTGCTGGGGGATTCCTCGTGCTCGACTGGCGAATTCTCTGGGGGGCGACATTCCACCCACTTAATGGTTAACCGTGGTTGCCTTGATTGAGTCTTCATATGAGTCCCGAATCGTCTGCTCAAAACAGGTGATAGAATTTGAACTGACAGTGTATACCTTCATTTCCATGAGACAGTACATTTGGAGTAATGAAAAAAGGAACATGCGACAAGAGACAGGGGAGGTTATGGCAGGGTAGCCCTCCCCGGCGAAGCGGTGGCTGTTTACTTTATCACCTCACTCGATGATACGTGTAACCGTCTGGACCGCGTTCTCCCTTTTTCCCTTGTCATGCTGTTTGGACGTTCCTTCTCCCGAGGCGGGGTCGTTGGCGGTGTTCTTCAGGTGCCCCCGGCTCACAAGCTTCTCGATGTCTTTCTTCAGGTGCCAACAGTCGTCGGTATTGTGGCCGTTGTCTTTGTGGTACTTGCAGTACTTCTCTTCATCTCTCCCGCCTTTCCTCATCCTTCGGGGAGGTCGGCTCATATGTCCCTCCTTCTGGGCTTGCGCTAGGATCACGTCCGGGGCGGCGGTCACCGAGGGGTGCCGGGGCTCTTCCCTCCGTGGTCTTCCTCTGGCCCTCTTCTCTTGTCGATGCTCCTCCGTGCCGCGACGCTTGTTCTCATCGCGCTTGGTCCCGCGCCTGGTCTTACCCTCATCTACGGCCAGGGCCTCTTCTGTCAGCATGAAGCATTCTGCTCGGGCCATAATTCCGGCGAGGTCCTTCGGTGGGTCGCTGTGTAGCGATTTCTTCAAGCCCCTATGTCGTAGGCCCTTTTTCAGGGCCGCCTTCACAACCAGCTCGGGGCAGCTATCCACGCTCAATCGCTCCACGTTGAAGCGACGCATGAAGTGTCTCAGAGATTTGGCCGGTCCCTGTACCATATTGAACAAGTGTTCCGAATCAGATTTTACCTGTCGCCCGGCCATAAATTGCTTGCAGAACAATTGGGTGAGCTCCTCGAAGCTGTCTATCGACCGACCGGGCAGGCTGAGGTACCAGGTCCGCGCAGCCCCCCGTAGGGTGGAGTAGAAGCCCCTGCAGAGCAGGGTGTCATCGGCCCCCTGGAACGCCATGACCCCCTCGTAGTCCATCACATGATCCGCGGAGTCGCTAACGCCGTTGTATTTCTCCAGTGTCGGTACCTTAAAGTTCGGGGGTATCCGCGCCTCGGTTATCCTCCGAGTCAGGGGGCATCGTTCTCCGCTGATGCACCTGGGTCGCTCCCCTTCGCCCGCCTCCTTGCCGTTCGGCTGCAACGAGGGGGCCGACGGGAGCTTGACCTCCTCTTGGGTCTTCGCCAGCTTGGGTGCCGGACTCGATCGACGCGAACATTCTTTCCGGTTCTTCTGGTGGTGGGCTTTTGCTCGTCGGCTGCCTCCGCTCTGGTAAGACCGGACGCTCGCCGATCATCCCGCCTACGTTTGTCCGATCCCGGACGTGCGGACGAGGCCGTCCTTGATAGGAATGGCAATATTGCGGGGCGGTGCGGGTATTTAACTACCCAAGCTTGCCCCGACTCATCTGCAGGCCGGGGCGGGGCGGGTCGCGGGCCGGGGCGGGGCTGGTTCTTTCTTACCAAAACGGGTCGGGCCGGGTCGGGCCGATCGGGTCAAGTCATTAGTGCCATCCATATGAGTCACAAATAAAAATTTTATTTATGAATTGGAAGAATTTTGATTTATTTGGTAATTTAGAATTGGAAATTGGCCCGATTAGGAGAACCGTGGAATAGAGTATGAGTTATGGGTTATTCGCTGACTGCACGGTCCGCATCAAAATAGTAAACCTCTATAGTTTATCGGGGCGGGTCGGGTCGTGCCGGGGCGCATACAAAGCCCAAGCTTGCCCCGACCCGGCTGCGGGCCGGTCGGGCCGGGTCAAAACCGGGTTGGGCCAGGTCGGGCCGGGCGGGTCAGGCCATTACTGCCATCCCTAGTCCTTGAGACATCGTCCGTCCACTCCGAGTCCCGCACATTTCCCTCTCTGAACGAGGTGGGAGTGGGAGACCGCGCCGGGGAAAAACCGGGCATGGTGAACCTCCTTTCCGTGTTCTGCACTCCTTTTCCGTGGTCGGCAACCACGGCGGAGCGAAGAGGTCGGTGACCCTCTTCCTGGCGGTAGGCATGTCCCTCCCCACCCTCGGGGGTGGGAGTGCTGCTAACGAGCTGTTGAATCGTCGCGACTAAAGTTTGGATGTTGGTGTTGGTCTCCTGCGCGTAGGCTCGGAGTTGCCCCTGCGTGGCCAGCCGGGCGTCGTCGGTCTCCCCGGCAGCGCAGCCGTTCGGGTTCTCGATGGGGGCGTGGTACGTGCCCTCCTCCGGGATGGGTGGCATGCGCCATAGGCCATTGCTGATGGGTTCCATCTTGGTGGTTTGACGTGGGTGTTAATTCTTTTCCACAGACGGCGCCAGATGTTTACGGGTGTTTTCTCACCACAGTTCGTTGACCGTCGGCTGTGTGGTCAACGTGGTCAAGGGGCCGACTTGAGGGTCCCTTGGGATCGCCGAGCCCGCTTGTTCTCGGCGTGGGAGGAAGGAGCGTCGGGCGCAGACGGGGGAGTCCCCGGGTTGCGTCGATCCTCTGCCTTCGGGGAGCTGAGGAGAAACCTCGGCTCTGTGGGTCACGCTCGGCCTCGGCTGGGTTGCGCTCGGCCTCGGTCGGATCCGCGTCGAGGGGTAGCCTCGGCGCCTTGCAAGTGGGTCGGAGCTTGAGCAGCCGTCCGCCTGATGACTGCGATGGGGGTAGCCGACCGACGCTGAGGGGTAGCCTCGGCGCCTCGGATATCTTCTTCCTGGACAGATGAGGAAACTCGTCAGGGAGGCCGGACCTAGGTTCCGGCCAAATCCCCTCCGATGCCTAAGTCAGATCAAGGTCTGAAAGGATACTCGGCGGGGGAGATCCGGCTTGTAAGGAAGCCGGAACGTCAACCCAGACGGCACGAGTTTGGGGGAGGGAGGAAATGGAGTGGCGAATGCCTAGGTCGTTGATGGAGTACCTCTCTGTTGATTACCTGAGTCTCGATCCCCCTTCTCCGTCGTCCTGGCCTTCCCCTTATAGTGTCCCTCGTGATTGCCCCACGTCCCGCCTCCTCTCACGTCCCCACGATCCGCCTCCGCCTCCTCCCACTCGTGCGTAGTGGAGGGGTGGCCCATTAACGGGTCCGTTAATGTCCATTATGGGATCGCGGATTCCGAGGGACGGTTAATCTGGCTGAGTGGGGGCTAGTCGGGTGCCCCCGAGGGCGAAGTGGCTGGGCCTTCAGCCCCGTCTGTGGGCCCTTCCGGGCGGGCCCGTCTTCTCTAGTGGGCGTCTCCTTTGAGGTTGGGCCGTGGGCCGTTGTAATTCGGACTGGTTCATATTAGTCGTAACATCTCTTGATCACCTTTTTCCTGTTGCTGGCATCGCTATGATTTTGGTGTTAGAATGCAATTTTGATGTGCGTTTTGTAGTGAATTTTGATGGTATTGAGGGAGATTGTTCTGCAATCGTGGGAATTTAATGTTCAATTGTTTGTGTCAGAGACTGTGAATGGAATTTGAGGGCGAAGGAGAAGGAGAAGGTTCAATTAGAGATTCAATTATGTTGCACGAGAAGGATTTCCGTGGCCAAAGTGCAATACATGGAGATTCTTTTACCGATTTCGATGGTCAATGGGGGTTTCCAAGACGAAGTACGAAGGCAATTCACCCTCTCTTTTTTACTTACCACGTTGGTACATTGAAGGTCGAAACTTCACACACGAAGCCTTCACCTTTTGATTCAGCTTGTGAAAAACACGATGGAGTTGATTTGCGCACCCACCATTTTACGCACACGCACATACCACTTATTTTCATGTTTGTTACTGAAATTATCTGCCGCGCACTTCCAAAGCCAAAATTTTCGAAAATGCCCCAAGGCTCCGTCGGAGTTTCGTTGGGGTTTCATCGTCACATCCACCGCCCCCTCCTCCGACATCTCCCGCCCCCTCCTCTGTCGTCATGTGCGACTGGAGAAGAAAACGGCGGCGGCGGTTCGCTAGAACATCATAATCCATGGCGCGAATGGGCCGAGGTTGTCGGAGGAGGCAATGGAGAGGGACGCGACAGAGGATGAGATCGTGAGGAGGCGGGGGATGGGGAGGGGGTCGGAGGAGGGGCTTGGGAAGAAGGGGTTGGGGAGGGGGTAGGAGCTGGGGAAGAGGGTGAATGGGCTTGGGGCTAAGGCAATTGGAGGAGGGGGGAGGTGGGGCACTGGGGAGGTCGGAGGAGGGGCTGGGGCGAGGTCGGAGTAAAATAGTGGGCATGTGCACGGTTAAAACAAGAAAATGTTTGAGAAAGTTTGAATGGTAAGCTTGTAAATATGTGGTATGTGCTTTTGAGTAAAACCGTGGATCCGCAAATCAATTCCCAAAACATAAACGCCTCTCTCTCTCTCTCTCTCTCTCTCTCTCTCTCTCTCTCTGTGTGTGAGAGTGAGAGAAAACCCCAGGTCTGCTGAAAATCAAAGAATCAGCTAAGATATGCTTTCAAGGCTCTCCTCTCAATTACACAAACCATGTGGGAGGCATGATGTGGTCCATCACAAACGTCCTCTGTCATCGCAAGTGGCTGCTGAAAACTCCAGCCCTGAATTTTTCAGGACTTAAGAGAGAGTTGGAACCGCAAGTTTAGCCTGAGAGAGGAGGAAGTCAGAGGTGTATTTATGCGAGGCTTGATGATAAACCACCATCAAATAAGAGCTCTCACTTTCAAACAACAAACTCTTTTATGCAACACAATCCATAGTGCCTCTAGTTACGACCCCCCAAAATTGAGGGGGGTGTCCAAAATTTGGTCCATGTTACTGGAGCTCTTTCTACGTTAGACCTAATTGCATCCCAAACCCAGACACACGACTTTGTACTGTCAGACTCAATGCACAAAGATCCCCTGCTGTGAATATAACATCATCTTGACCATAAAACCCCGGGGATACTGTTGATTTTAGAGTGTGACATCATTTGGTGGCCAACCCTCAGCTTTCTTAATCCCACAAGCATAACCACCTAATTACCATAAGTAATAAAGCAACATAAATAGATAGTACATATATCACTAATAAATCTTTCTAAGTTCTCACAGACGCAGTATAAAATGATGCAAGCAGATTATCATCACATTAAGCTTATTTCAACAAGCACACATGCACTAAGATTGCATTATCTTGCCTCGGCATGCACCACTCCAAAATGACTTTCTTTATGCCCCAATAGGATCCTGCTTCTTTGAGACCAAGTTTTCACATCAGCTCAAACTCAAATTTACACATCATACAGGTCAAATATAGCAACTGGTGACACCAAAATCATACGGAGGTCTGAAAAAATATATGGATCAGGAAACAACCTGTGCAGGATGAGTGTAACATGCCCTGATCAACAGCCGTTCATTTTTCAAGATAGAAAATGAGACAATACGAATCATCCTGCTCGGCACTTTGGGGATTTTGATCAAGGTTGTGTGATGACATGCTAAAGATAAAATGCTAACTAAATATTGAGGAGCACTAGTAGCAGTTCGAGTTGCTAATAGAATTTGAATACTAAATCATAGTCATTCGCATATCAACAAGAACTGAGGGGACTAATAGAATTTGAATACGAAATAATCTTAAAAGAGTCTTGATGAGAACAGTGCAAAAGGAATAGATTGAGTAACATAAATTCATAGAAATGCATAGATCTGGAAAGAAAATGAAATTACAGGAAGAACCTAACACCTCCGACGAGTCAGAGCATCAACCAACATGAGCTGAAGATGACCGCCAGGTGCACATCTTGAAGCGAGGGGGAAAAAACGAAAGCAAAATTAGCGCCTGAAATTATTCACCTTAAAGGAGTTACTAAGAATCCAGCTCACTTCTCCCAACCAACGTCCGAAGAGCCACGCAAATCGATGGGGCAGATGGGAGCAACACAGTGTCGAAATGCCAGACATGTGCAGAGAACAAGACGATGAAAACTCAAATGCGGAGAGGACCAGTTATTGGATCTCATCCAGAATTTGCCTCTTTGGGCTTCAAAGCGAGATTGCAGAATTGTGATTCAAGGTCTCTGCTGTTGCTACGCCTATGGCCAGCAGCAGGCTGCGACGCCTTTTGCTGCTGCTGCTGAAACAACAGACGAAGACGAGCAATTTCCCTTTCCAACATCTCCTGCTGGACTGCATTGTACCAAAATGGGAAGTGTGTTATCATGAATAGCAATATCAGAAGCTTGGGATACCTTTATATTTACTCATGCAATAAGAGGTTTCATGTTAATAACTCAATCTTTTCTTAGAAAATACGGTATATTACCCTTATTAATAATAGCTAAAAATATTGGCCGTATGTTATTATTGCAATTCCCCAAGTGGTACGAGGATTTGAAAGAATGGAATAGGGAAATGCATGTTAAATGTATTTATAATGGTGTTCAATTATCAGAAACAGAATTTCCTCAAAATTGGTTAACAAACGGTATTCAGATATTATTCCTTATCTCTAAAATTCTATCTCTTTATTCATTTCAGATCCGACCAAAATAGGTTTTATTTCTATTATATATATATCTATGTATATATATTAATATTAAGTTCTTCCCTTTCCTGCTCTTTTTTTTTTGAAAGATCATACACACGGTGTCCCGTTCGATCTATTTCTTTATTTTGCCATGAATCATGTGCTTTATGACAATAGCGACAAAATTTTCTCAAGTCTAACCGACTGGAAATGCAGATAGGAAGCTAAAGAACATGATAGGCAATATAAACTGGTGTGGGAGGGGAAATAGCAAACATGGATGGCAAGACACGCTTTTCAGAAAACAATACACTGCTTCCATAATTCAAAGCTAAAGTTGAGTTTGTCACCAGCAAGACTCGTCAATTAAACAATATTTGTATATTTGGGTCAGACATGATGATACGATATATTTGGGTCAGATATGCAATTATTTTTCCGAGGTAAAACTGACACCGTTAGAAGAAGACCGTCATTAAAACATATTATCTATACATGCATGTCAGACAACCCAGATTCTTTTCTTTGCAGTATAGATGGCTTCGTATGTGAATTAAAATGTACAAACTAGACTAATGAACTCGAAGAGTCACACCATCAACAAAGATAATATAAGATGCCCGCAGACCGTAAGTTACAAGTGTTCCCCTTGAGATTGGTTGTCTATCCATCAAAATGTGAACGAAGTGAACTGTTTCTAATACAAGTAGATAAGACATGGTCTGGGAAAGAACGACGAAAAGAAAAGGTAGATTTAAGGTGTACCCATCACGAATATTGGTGCAACCAACTTTATATGACCTGCACCAGTAGGCTAATCGCCTTTGCTTTAACATTTCCAATATGTTAAAACTAAAAGCACATATACAGAACCTTTCTGAATCCTTGACATACAGAAATAATTATAGAAATGTCTGAATTAATAACCAAACTTTTTTTTGAAGAATAATAATGCTTCATTATCACAGAAAATAGTACAAAATACACCTCAGAGATACTATAGTGGCCTAAACTATTCTTGGACGTAGAGGGGAGAGAGGGCACAAACGTCGTCATCCCCAACTAGCCAGTCGTCATCCCCAACTAGCCAGTCCTAGGCCAGATCAACTATAGACCTTGAGTACAAGCTAAATTTACAATGCAGACGAAGACCAGTTCCCTAAAGCTATGCGAAAATTATGTCTCCCTTCCTTCCATTTCCATTTGATAGAAGCACAGAGAACGTGAATGTCGTTGTAAATATCTCGGAAGATAAGGACTTTGTGTTTATAAATGTTTTTAAATACCCGTCGATTCCTTTCATGCCAAGAATGCCAAATTACTGAGCATAAAGCACGGCGGGCTATACCAGCAATCTTGACCTTCTTCTTGAAGTGATTCCGTATTAGTAGTGCCTTAGTCTAAAATCGTCCCAATAGGTCCAATTGGAAGGCCAAGCTTCGGGCGACATAACATAAGGAAACATAACTCCCATAAGGAAGCAGTGAAAGGACACTCGAAAAAGAGATGGTTCATGGACTCCAAAGGATGGTGGCAGAGGACACGAACTGTTGGAAACTTGAATATATCGCTTTTGCAAGTTCTCATACGTTAGCAACTTATCATTAAGTGCCTTTAGCAGACAGAAAGACATTTTTGCGCAACACTGAGGAAACCAGACCACGTCATAATACAGAATAACTGGAGACGAGGTTCGAACAACACTCCATGCTGAGCAGAGCAAAAAGACTGTGGATGGTTTCCAACGGATGGATAGAACTGTAGGGTCACTACTCACCTCATAGAAAGGGTTTGCCAAGTTCTATTTCCAAGTACATAAGTGTACTGGAGATAGGGTGAGGTCAACTCCATCTTTGGTGTATGTGCGTCCCATAAAAGTAGCCTAAAGAGAATCAGAATGCATAAATCTCCAGAAAAGACAAATCCCTGCAGCGTTGTTGATGTCTGCTAGTCTACGTAGTCCGAGTCCACCCTCCTTTTAGGTCCACAGATATGATCCCAACTCCATACATGAAGCATATTATTCCAAAGGAATGATGCACATAGCTGCTCAATGGTCCGAATAACAAAAGAGGGCAACTTGAAAGAGAGACTCCAATAGGAAATCAGATTATATATAACTAACCGAATTAACTCCACTCTGACTGCCATCGATAAGTGCTGGGAAGTCCAGTCCACTAGAGACCTTCTGCACTTATCAATTAGTGGGGGGAAGTGCCTCGCCTTTGGATATGAAATAGATAAAGGAATGCACAGATAGCAAATTAGGAGAGAACCAATAGGCGCACCAATAACTGATGCAATCTCATGAGGAATAGAGCATCTCTTGCTGCAAAAAAGCTTACTTTTGTCTTTGTTAATCTGTAAGCCCACTATATAATTCATTGAGTCAAAAAGGCTATTCAGATTTTTTGCATACTTCAAATCTCCATGACAAAAAATTAGTAGGTCATCAGCAAACAAAAGATGAGATATAGTCAGAATAAGGTACATCTTTATAGATTTAATCAAACCATCAATCACGGCCAGGTCCATCATAATAGAGAAATATTCCATAACCAATACGAACAGATAAGAGGAAAGTGGATCACCTTGCCTTATGCCTCGATTGCTAGAGAAAAATCCAGATGGAGAACCGTTAATAAGCACAGAGAAGGTAGGACTGGATATGCATTCTCTAATCTAATCTATCCACATAGCAGGAGAACACATGCGATGCATCATGAAATAGATAAATTCCATGTTGACAGAATCAAAGGCTTTTCGTAGGTCTACCTTAAAACACATAATGAACAATCACTGATGAGTTCCAGTAGGTTTATTAAAATCTCTGACGAGTTCATGGGCCAATAATGAACAATAGGTGACCCTTCAGAAAAGCAGACTGATGAGGAGATATAAGCTTGGATATAACCTTTTGGAGTCTGTTGCAAAGAACTTTAGAGATAATCTTATAGAGCACGTTGTAACAAGAAATAGGCATGTAGTCATTCAGAGTACAAGCTGAATCATCAGAGTAGAGGCTGAATCTGTTTTTGGCACCAGGCAAAGGAATGTATGATTGATTTCCTTTAACATTCTCCCAAAGATAAAAATGATTTCACAGCTTTTATCACGTCATTGCCCACAATATCCCAGTTTGATTGAAAGAAGAACGCATTGTAACCATCTGGTCTTGGTGCTTTATCAGCCCCCAATTGAAATACACGTCTTAATTTCCTCAAAGGAAACTGGTCGAATAAGCCAAGCAGCAGCAGCAGCGTAAGATAACTTCTTAACCGGAAAATAAGGGAAATATTCAAGTATTATTCTGTCTGATTGAAAAGATTGGTGTATAATATGAAGGAGCTGTGGTACGAATATCTGCACTGCAATCTATAGGGATGCCATCAAAATTAAATAAATGAGACAAAAATTTTGGAATACCTGGCTTTAGTAGCTGATAAGAAGAAAGATGTGTTCGTGTCTCCCCCAGTCAGCCAACAAATTCTGCTCTTTTGTCTCCATTTAAATTCCTTCATCTGCAACCATTGATCCAATTCAACACTTAACTGGCTTAAACGGTTATTGCTAGCCAATTGTGAATAACCCCCATCATTTTCTAGTATCTCAGTTTGCTTCCTTCTTATCTCTTTAATTTGTGAGGCATGGTCATCAATAGATCCATGTACCCAAGTTCTGAGATGGGATTTTAATATCTTGAGTTTGGATACTACTTGAAATTGTGGGACACCATACAGACTAGCACTCCATGCCATACGCAAAATATTATGAAAATCTGGGGAGCGGGTCCAATAATTGAAGAACCTGAACCTGAAAGGTTTAGAGCCTGACACAAGTCTCTCTCCCACTGCAAAAGCATAGGCGAGTGATCACTAGAAGATTGAGGCACATATCGATAATGTAAAGATTGCAAAAAGTTGATCCGAGGAGTGTTGCAAAGAGTCATGTCTAGTTCCCCCAGAATGATTATTCCAGCTCCAAGTGCCACCAATACATTTTAGATCCATAAGTCCACAAGCCTCGATGCAAGAATTAAATGGGTCCAAAGTGGCTTGGGATAGAGTACGACCACCTAGCTTTTCATTAGCAAAGCGAACTGTGTTAAAGTCACCCATAACAGCCCATGGTAGATGACAAATAGCGGAATGAATGTGTAATAAATCAGACCATAGAATCGGGCGAGTAGACAATAGGTTGGCACCATAACACAGTGTAAACCTCACTTATTGGCAGAGATGGTGATTACCTGGGCAGAGGGGCAGAGGAGTAGAGGAGTGTGCAAGTCCAGATTTTGCTATCCTATAGAATCCAAATTCCCCCCCCCCCCCCCCGAGTTAGCGCAATTATTGATAGAAGACCAGTCTCTTGGAAATCATGATAAAACTCGCTGGGAACTAGAATCCATAATCTTGGTTTCCAAAAGGCCAACCAGAGAAGGCGAGTGAAGTCTGAGAAGTCATCGAAGATCCTGACGTCGTACCCCCTTATTTAACCCTCAAACGTTCCAAAAACAAAGATAGACATTTATAATTGATAGGTGCCCTTGTCCTTCGCACACTCCTCCGAGGGCCAGACGAAGTAGAAGCTCTCTTCAATTTAGTTTCCTGGTTAGGACCAACATTTGCAGTACGTTTCTTAAGACTATTATTTATTCTTAGCTGTCATTTCTCAGTGTCCACAGCAATAGGAGCTGCATTGTGTTATTTGCAGCAGTGGATGTAGGCATGTCAATATTAACAGAGGTAGTGGAAACATGATCAGTCTGTGTAGCATGAGGAATAGAGGTATTGACTATGTTCTGGATTACTAATGCATCGATAGCACAAGGTAGCTTGTCATTAGCATATCCACTGATTGAGAAACAAATATCTTCGGTCTTAAGGTCACAGAAAATTGAGCAAGCTCCTCAGGTAGGGGTAACATGTTTGGCCGTCCACATAGGAACTGTAGGGCATTGGAAATCCGAGTGTCCAAAACAAATGTACTTTGAGTATCTAGGAGGAATCTATTCATATTCCACGGATAATTCCATTCGTCGACCCCCTTCAATATACAGACATAGTGTTTGAGGCATAGGATCAGCAGCATCAATTTCAACAAAGCATCTTGCATAAGCTAAGCGCTCGCCCATCGATGTAGCTCTATCCATATATAATGGTTTTCCAATCAGACTCGCCGCTTTACTGATGATGGCTTTAGACCAAAGCTTTAAGTGCATAGGACAAAAACGAACCCAAACAAAGACAGATGCCAGAAGATCTCGGCCCATACCAATATCAGCACTCCATTTTCTTATGACAATAAGAAGCCCATCGAATAGCCACGGGCCTTCCTGAAGGATTCAATTGCAGTCTTCATCCAGTGAGAAT